>CATIWO010027634.1:0-14661 GCA_949673435.1 Macaranga tanarius | reverse complement strand
TTATCTATTTATTTATCAAATTAGGATTAGATTGAGATAGGCTATGGGCTGGGCTTTCTGTAGAAAGGACTGGTCCTTTAACCTTACACTGTTGGACCCACTTTTCTTGGGCTTTCATCATTGGGCTTTTGCCTCGTGGGCTGGGTCAGACCATGTGTCCACACTAGCATCTAAGAAATTTGATCTAAGAAGATGCCTCTCAATAAAATGACATACATTTGAAAGTTCCAAGTACAAGTGATAGATGAAACCACATCCAGGAAAAAAGAATAAGCAATGCTTCACTCTCCAACTATAAGAAAAATTAAAATAAACATAAATTATATATACATGTATGTATATACAGTTCAGCCTCCCTCTTCTCCAGGAATAAGACTATACAGTTCAGCCTTACCCAAAAAAACCAACATGTTTGTATTCTGTAATAACCTAGCATCTAAGAAATTTGATCTAAGAAGATGCCTCTCAATAAAATGACATACATTTGAAAGTTCCAAGTACAAATGATAGATGAAACCACATCCAGGAAAAAAGAATAAGCAATGCTTCACTCTCCAACTATAAGAGAAATCAAAATAAACAAAAATTATCAAGACAATATATATATACATATATATATATATATATATATATATATATAGTACCTCAAAGGATAATATACTGAAAGCCAATATGCATCAATGAAGAAACATTCCAAAAATACTATTAGGATCAAGAATAACTTGATTATCTTCTATGACTAAAGAATCATAAGCTCCAAGAATTCCTATAGAAACCAAAAAAAAATCCAAGCTTTCATTCAATTCATCTACCTTGATTTATAACCATTAACTATTATTATGGACAAACAAGAAACAATCTGACCTTTTATTTCACTAAAGGAAATAAACAAATTATTAGGAGACAACAAATTAGAAACCATATTCGTTAAATTATGAATTAACCATTACCCTAATGATCCTCTAATTTCCCTCAATTGAACTACAAGAACTTCTAATGTTAGCTCCAAAATATCATTATGAGATTGCCAAAAAACTTTAAAAATAGTAAAAATTTATACAATATTTATAAAAATTTGAGTCAGGATATAAAATTGGAATGTGATTTTAGGAATCGATTAATTCAACTAGTAACTACCTTTGTGAAAGTTAGGCATAAACTATTTAACTAGTAATTACCTTTATGAGAACTAAGAGGTATAAACCAAGGTGATATGTTGGGAGACCGAAGAGGAAAGGAAAGAGGGCGTTGTTTGTAGCTGAAGAAGGATGCAGAGCAGACTTTGTGCGGCATTAGTGTGAATGAGCCAGCCGTCATCACCGCCATCATTGCCATTTATGGTGGTTTTGGCTTATGAGAAAATTTTGAAGCAGACCGAGAAATTCAATGGAATAAAAAGGAGATAAATACAATGAAAGAGAAATAGGGTTATGCTTTGTGGACTTGTTTGATATTTTTTATATATATTTCTCTTATTCCCATTTGAATTATAGAGGGAAATGATGAAATAAAAATCAAAGTTCCCTCTCTTGATTTTAGTTATTTGCAACCGTATTTGTCAATAAACAACGAAGGAATATTTTACCAGTTGCAAAATTTACTTTTTATTGAGTTTTAGATGACCGTTTAAAATTATGGTCTCTAAAGGCCTATTTCTTGTAGTGTTAATTATTGATTGTTATTTTCATTGTTTAAGTTTTTACTTAGTTTAATTAGGTTTAATTCGGAAATTTAAGGTTTAGGTTTAAATTCAATTTCAAACTTAATTTGATTTATTTAGACAAATAATTAACTAAGTGAATTAGTACTCAAAAACTAATTCTCATGGGAATGATACTCTACTTATCACTATATTACTTGAACGATCCATGCTCCTGCAGTTAGCATCAATCAATTTTTTTGAAATTCAATTATAACCCTTAGATTTCTAAATTTTGTTACATTTAAACACAACGTTTGATGGTTTAAATCATTTTGTTGGAATAAACTTAATAGCAAATTCATGTCACTTAATTGAGGAAAAAAGTTAAAAAATGATCTTCATGTTTGATTGTTTTTAAATTTAAAATATTAATAATAAAATATTTGACTTTTGAATTTTAATTAAAATTCTTAAATCAAATAAGAATTTATATATGTATAAAGTATTTTTTAATGCTAAATGTTTTAACATATTTTTTCTATGTTTATTCATATTATTTTATAAGGTATTAGACATATAAATTATACTTTAACTCTAATTTAATTAATCAATATTTATATTTATAGAATATAATCTTATTTTAATATTTAGTTATTTTTCAGTACTACTAGAATAATAAAGAGATAACAACATTGTAAGTCTTAAGAGTTCTCATTTTTTTCAATTAAGTTATAAGTTTTTTTTTTTTTGCTTAAAATCAACTCCTGTAAGACTAATAAAAAATATTAATAGTTAGTCCTAAGACATCAAAATATACAAAATGAGCTAACATATCCTTTCCATTACATGTAGAGTAAAGTAATGGATTTCATTTAAGTGTGGGTATGCATATGTGTTGTAGAGAGGGACTAATTGTAATGAAAGATGGGATTAAATTATCACAATAGAAAGTTATGGGCTATTGTAAAATAATTTTATTTCATTAAGGAGTCAATAAGGTATTATGGTGATATATACCTTTAATTATCTAGATATTTATTATTATTATTATTATTATTATTATTATTATTATTATTATTATTATTATTATTATTATTATTATTATTATTATATTAATATTGTTATTTAAACTAATTCAAAAATATTATTATAAGTTGAAAAAATTATATAAATAACAAATTATGTTAAGTTAGCTTAAAGGAGGGTAAATGTTGTTATAAAAAAAAAGGGTAAATGTTTACTCCTATAATGCATTAATCCTCTTTAATCTTATTTAACAAACTCTAGAATAGAAAGATTAACAGTTAACCCCCTTACTAATTAACTTCCTTAAGTGTATTTTTGTTAACCTAGTTGGGTTTAACGTAAAGGTCTATAAAAAAGTTTTTTTTTTATCAAAAAGTATAATTTTTTCATTTTCTATTATTTTTGTGTGTATTTATTAAATTACTCATTTTCTCATTTTTTTCTACATTAATAAAATTTAAATCAAATCTATAAACATATATATATTAATTTAATTTTTATGGTGGTTTTATTATTTCTACCTTTTATTTAGAATTTTAATACTATTATTTTTACTTATTTATATTTTTATTTTCAATTTATCATACAATACCTATGAGAATGTTAATGAATTAATCATATTAATACTTATTAAATATTAATTTCACCTTTTTGAATTTAATATATGAAAAATCCTCGATATTATTTTCATGAAACTGTTTTAATAATTATTTAATTATTTAATATTTTAAAAATTAATTTTATTATTTACGAAAATTCTAATAACATTTTTATTTATTTATTTATTTTAAATATTGCAGATATATTAACAATTTTTTTAAAAAAATCAATTATTCAGCTTATGTATTACTTTTTATTTATCAAATAAGATCAACAATTTAATTATTATTCCTTTAATAATTATATAGTTTAATTATTATAATCTATTTTTTTAACCCCGATCTAAACGTACCCTATTGTGTTTAAAATTTGGGATGCCTTATGAGGTTACTCCAATTTTTACATGGCTTCATTCTTTTATACTTTCAGTACAAGGCTAAATAATCTCAACTTTCACTATATAGTCTCAATTATCTCAACTTTAACTATGTAGCCTCAATTTTGATAGGATATTAGTAATTATTATAAATCTACATTAAAATATATCCTCCTTCTTTATGTAAAGATTTTTTTTATATCTTCATAAATTTACAAAATAAAAAATATTATTAAAAATTTTATTACATCATCATTCTCCAACGTGTAAGTTAGTCATATATACTCAGAAGTTATTTCAACTCATTTTGTAAAACATTCAATCTTAATTCAATTTAAAGTTAATTTTATTAATGAGTCGAATTAATTTCCAAATATCATGTAACTAAATTTTAAAAGTTCATAAGCTTAATAGAATATTTAATAAAGTATTATATTTATCATTCATATCTAAAATACGTGCAATAAAAACAAAAATATTAATTCAAGTTTAAATTGAAATTCACTTAGACTAATTAGAATTTAATTTTAAAGTTGATAAAGAGGCAATTTGGTGTTGTGGATGTGTTGCAAATTGTTTTTTAGTTTTTAATAATTTTTAAAATTTTTATAAATATTTTTCAAAAATTATTTTTCTTAAAAAATGGATAAAAACTACGAAAAAATGGGAGTTAAAATCGAAAAGATTATATAACCCAACTCTAGAATAATAAGTAATTAAACAGGCTAATTATTTTTTTTAAGAAAAAGACTAATTTGAAAAATTAAAATGATTCAACTATTTTTCTGATTTTGTTAAAAAAAAATCATTTCCTAATTTAGTGGTATTTTCTAAATTATGGAACATTTTTGGTGTAAAAAAAATTATGGAACATTTCATAAAATTTACAATGTTTATTTTTATTCATTTAATTTTTTTTACCCAAAGTAGAAAAGAAATAACTGAAATATCCTCAATGATCCTCTCTCTCTACCTTTTTTTCAATTTTCAGTTTTTCTTTTTTCTCCTATATAACATATATGTTATTAGACAACAACCTGAACCTAGTAAACTAAAATTTACAATTTGCATAAAAGCCTAAAGCCTATCACTGCTGCTAAGTTTCTCAATTAGAAGAAACAGAAACAAGAGAGAGAGATTGAGATTGAGATTGAGATCTGACCCGTTTCGTTTGGTTTTTGCCAAAACTCAAAACTTGAGGGCCCTTTGTCAAGAGGGTCTTCTTCTCTTTTTTGTTTCACTTTCTCTGGTAATAATCATATCCCAATTCTTTTTTTATTATTATTTTTTTTGAGCTCTTGGTTGGTATTTCTTGATCTTGACCGGTAAAGATTGATTCTTTTTGTTTCAAATGTTTGATCTCTTTCTGGGTTTTGCTTGTTTTTGTTTTATATGTTTGAACTTGATGGCTATGTATTGATCTTTGTAGAAAGATTGGATCTTTTTGATGATTTAATGTGGTTTATGTGACAATGGTTTTTGTTGCTTAATTGGGGTTAGATTTGTTTTCCTTTTCTTTTTCAATTGATTGGATTTTCTTTCCATCTGTTAATGTTTGTTGATTGCTTCCTGTTATAGATTCAATGTCATTGTTCAAGCGATATTGAATTGTGTTGAAAGTTTAAGAATTGTATATTTCTTGTTCTTGTAACTATTTTAAAATGATATTATCTTCTTAACCTATTTGACCTTTGATCAAGAAATGCTTATTTGTTGAATTTGTACTTAGCTGGTGTTTTTAATTGCTTTGTATATCAGGTTATTTTATTTCTAAAGGCTGATCTTTTCCCTGAAGGATGGGTGTGGAGGTTGTGGGATCTGAGATGGCTCAAGTGCCTGTTGAGAAGGTTGCTGAAGTAGATAGTTCATTTTTGCATGAGAAGGAGAATGGAAAACTAGATAAGGAATCAGGGTTATCCATAAAATTTGGTTCACATGACGAGGAGCCACCTAAAGGAGATGGTGATGATGTTGCAGATGCCAAGTTCCCGAAGGATGCGGTTGAGGATTGGCCTGCTGAGAGGCAGATCCATAACTTTTATTTTGTTCGATGCCGCTTGTTTGAAGATCCAAAAATAAAAGCCAAAATTGATCAGGCAGATAGGGAGATTCAGAAGAACAATCAAGCCCGGTTTCAGATCATTGAAGAATTGAAAGCAAAAAAGGTATGTTTAAAAGTTACTTGTTTTGGCCTCGAGTATGTATTTTAGTCATAAGGTAGAGATTGATATATTGTTTACTTTCTTTAAAAAAGTTGTTTTTTTTGGGTAATCCTATTTGTTAGTTATCTATTATTAATTATGAACCAACAATTTTCTAAGGCTTTAAAGAGAGGCTTTGACCGATTATAAATTGCCATGCCTGCAAAGCATTTTATTCTGTGCTGCCTCGTGGTATTATGGCAAGGATAATGAAACCTAAACATGCTTTGATGTATGCAAATAGAGCACATATTTTAGAAAAAAAGAATTTGCACAATTCCTTTGTGGGTAGCTACTAATTGTTGTTTAACTGGGGCTTGAAAACTTGATGAATTCACTCATTGAAAGAAGAACCTTGACATATTCTAGAAATTATGAATTCTGCTAAGAGATTCTGTTAATAAATAAAATGGTTCTTTATGTAGTTGAAACTGTCAGATAAATCTGCATTTGTGACAGCTTTCAAATCAATTATTGGTTGTTATGTTGTTTGATTGATGCTTAAACAACTAATTTGATGGTTATTATTAGTTACTTTTTGTGAGGACAGGTTTTTCACTTCCCCATTTTGTTTTGGCTTTACACGCATTTATTGTGGGTTTGAATCAATTTTAGATGTAAGAATTATATACCAGCTGTTGCAGTGAAATGCACGCATTTATTGGATCATAGTTCATAGAGTTTCCTGGTTCCAAAGATAAAGCAATGAGATTTTAGGGCCATTTGCAACTGAAATATGAATTTTCAGGAGGCTGCTATTGTTCTAATTCTTTGATTTGATATGATTTCATTGTGTTGAATTCCATAGATCTATGTTGTCAACTATTGTTCTGATTTATTGATTTAACATTCCATTGAAGTTTATTGAAAAGAATGCGCTTAATGATGCGGTCAAATCTTATTCCAATCTCCAACTCTTATTTCTAATCATTTGTTTCCTTTTCTTTCGTAGTCAGAGCGTAACGAAATAAGGGAGCAGGTGAAGGCACTAAGAAGTGAGAATGATCAGTATAAAACAATAGTTGACGAAAAGAAGAAGGAAATGGAACCTCTTCAGCAGGCACTGGGAAAACTGCGAACAAACAATGTTGCTCGTGGTGGTCTTTGTTCATCTGAGGGAGAGCTTAATGATCTTGTACGTGTTCATTGTTAGCTTCTTCATATGATTGAAAATGATTTATGTTGAGCTGCAGTATGCAATATGCATTTTCAATTAACTCTATACTTTGACATTGGTGAATATAGATCTACAGCTTGCAATATCGCATACAACATGAAAGCATCCCGTTGACAGAGGAGAAGCAAATACTTAGAGAAATTAAACAGCTCGAGGGGACAAGGGAAAAAGTAATCGCTAATTCTGCAATGAGAGCGAAGATTCAGGATTCATTGGGCCAGAAAGAGGCTATTCAAGACCAGGTCAAAGTAAGAAATTAGATGTTTTGATCTCTATAAAAATGAAAGTTGGTAGTTCCATTAACTTCTCTGATTTTGTTGAATGTCTGTTGCCATCAGCAAGTGTTATGGTTGCTTACCATATTTATGTTATTGTAGCTTATGGGTGTTGATTTGGACGGAGTACGAAAGGAGCGACAGACAGTTTGGGCAAGAATTACTCAACTAAAGGAAAAAGTGAAAGCATTTGATGCTGAAATCAATTCTTTACAGGATGAGCTCACAGCTGTGACAGAGAAGAGAGATAAATCATATGACAATATCAAGTCTTTAAGGCAACTGCGTGATGAAATGGTATGTTCCTTTTATTTCCATGATTATTGGCATCAGTCTCTTTCTCTTTATCTCTGTATGTGCAATGATATGGAAAGGAACACCAAATATGATTTTTTATCTAGTCTTGATGAATGATTTGACTGCACTTACTTTTACTTTCTTTTGACCTAGGGTGAACTTTTATGTATTTGGGGAAAACATGTTTCTGTCAAAGAAATGAAATTTTGTCGTAGTGAAGAGCCAGATCGGATATGTTAAGTATGTGATTTACAGAATACTAGGCTATCTGCATTGTTAGGTATTACGATATTTACTGGACCAGTGTTGCGGTGAACACATGGGACATTTCTTTTTTTTTTTTTTTTGGCATTTATAATTTGTGTCCCACCACCCAACAAGAAAATTCCACCACAAAAAAAAAATCCCTATTCTCCATGTCTCTATTCTATTTACTTTTTTTTTTTGTTTGTATGGTTCACCCTGCTGCAATTTTCGCTATTTGTATAGCACTCTCTTCCCCCCTCCCGCTCTTTTTATTAGGATCAGGTCTGGTAGTTTCTCCTCTTCTGTGCATCATTTTGGAAGTAGAGGTAGGATATGTCCAATTTTTTGTTGAGTCAGTTGTGTTCAAAATTTTCAGGTTGGATCCAAAACTCTTGCTGCTTATGTTGCATGGTTGGAAGATCGAAGAGTGAATTGGAATTATATCAAAAAAAATTGGGATTATATTGATCCATTTTGATAGTTAATTATTTTGGATTTTTAGAAACATTTTATGGGTTCAGCTTATTTGGTTTCTATAGATCCAGAGGCACAAGCCTATGCCTGTTTGGTATGACCAAACTCTCTGAGCTTCTAGTTGAAGGTTAGTTTTACTGGTACTTCATTTCCACAAACACCTAGAAAGAAAATGATCAGAAATATCGTGCCTTTGACTAACCTGAGAAACATATTATATTCCTTTTAACACTAAGTTAATTGATTGCTGATTACCATTATGAGGGAAAGACAGTTCTGGAAGACAAAATCATAACTTGTGTCTTTTGCACTTGATACATATCCACTAGGTTGTTGTTCTTTAATTCCTGTTTCCAATTTCTGCTATTCTGTGCTGCCTATCTGTGCTCAGAGAAGTATTATTCTTGACAGAGTTCTTCAGCATCCTTCTTTATAAAAGAAAACTATGTGATAATCTGAATTTTCATAGGAAAATTTTTAAAGATGGAATAAACGAATTCATGGTTCCCCTTATCTATCTCTTTCCTTGCTTAACTTTCTTTAAGGCACTACTACTCTGTTTTGGGCCTTTGTGTGGAAAGAATCAGATTTAACCTTGATTGTGTTTTAGGCATTTTCAAGTACTGTTGAACAATGCCTGGATTGTTAATTTGCATAATGATTAGTATTATCCTGTCTTTACCAGAATACTCACTTCTATAATAGCCGCAAGACAATAACTGAAGCCAAAGACCTTGCTTCAAAGGGAGATATAAAAGCTCTCGAGAAGCTTTCACATGAAGAGGTACGATACACAGTTACTAACTGTTGTCTGGCGTCAAATTTTTAATTTGTGCTGCTACTTTCTGATCCTGTACTTCTAATATTGTTTAGGTTGATAAATTTATGTCTCTCTGGTGCAATAACAAGACCTTTAGGGATGATTATGAGAAAAGACTCTTGCCTTTCCTTGACAGTCGACAGTTGAGTAGAGATGGACGAATTAGGAACCCAGATGAGAAGCCATTGGTGGCAACGGAGACACCAGTACCCTCTGAACCAGAACCAGTTGCCAAAGCTAAAAGAGCGAAAGAAGATTTAAAACCTGCTCCTCAAAAGGAATCTTTGCCCACTCAGAAGGTCCAGAAAGAGTCAAATAAGAAAGATTTAAAGGCCAGTTTGGAGCATATTGATGTGGCTGATGAGATCTATGGGTCTGAAAAGCAGCAAAAGAATCCTCCTGCTCAGGAAATTGATGAAGCTAAGCTGAAGGAGCTTAAGAGAGAAGAAGAGATTGCGAAAGCTAAACAAGCCATGGAAAGAAAGAAGAAACAGGCAGAGAAAGCTGCAAATAAAGCAGCTAAAAGAGCTGAAAAGGAAGCTGAAAAGAAGCTTAAGGAAATTATTACGCATTCCTTTGTTCTGTTAATTTCTTAATATGCTGGTAGGTGGTTGGAACTTAAATATTCCTTTCAATTCTATCTGCAGGAGCGTGAGAAGAAAATGAAAAAGAAGGCTTCAGCATCTGCTCCTTCAGCTGAATCTGAGGAACCAGCTGAACCGGTCGCAGAGGCACTAGAAACTGAGAAGCTTGAGGTTCAGGATGAGCCTTCTGCTCCAGTGAAGGAAAAAGTTAGAAAGGAGAATTCTGTCAGGCACAGGACTCGAGCAAGAGGTGCAGATTCACTTCCAAAAGCCATCTTGAAGAGGAGGAAGTCAACTAACTACTTGATGTGGGCTGGTGCTGGTGGTGCTGCTTTGCTGCTACTTGTGTTGCTGGCCCTGGGATATTACTATTCTTCTTTGAAGAAGTGAAATCAAGGTTAAAATAGAAGCGCTGTGGACAATTTTCTGCTTGATGAGCATGTGAGTGGGTTAGGTTTGTAGTAGCAGAATTAAGACATTTATGTTCGTTGCATCCTGTTAATGGATGGACTCAAAGTTCGTAATGTTGGTGGTAGTAATTCAGGCAGGTCTAAAGTATTTAGCAAGAAAGAACTAAATACATTTGGTTTGTTTTCTTTTATGTTCTTCCAAATTTTGACTTTAGTTAACTTTCAAGAATGGTAAACTGAATCCGTTGTTTGTTTGGCAATCTGAGCATTTTATTGTTTATTATCAGCATATGTTTTTGTGGGTTTGCTCCTTTTCATTTGAAATGATTGGATTTTGGGATGGTTGCATTGCATAGGAACTTCCTTGTGAGTTGTGATGCCCTTCAGGCCTTCGCTGTTTGTCTCCTAATGACTGATTCTGTGATGCCTTTCTCTTATTTTCATATTTAGATGTCCTTTGTTTTATATTCCGATTCCGGAATCGGAATGAGAAGAAACTGGAATGAATGAGAAGAAATGACAGAAAAAATTAGTGGAATAAAAATTTTAAAAAGATAATCTGGTTTTGTGAAGGAGTGTGTCATGTTCCTAATTCAGTATGTGTTTGTGTGTTTTGTTAATTTCAAAAAAAAAAAAAAAAAAATTGGTTCATTATGGAATGAAACTGGAAATCAATATAATTTATCACTTAAAATATTTTTATATTATTTATATATATAATTTAATATTAAAACTATCTATTATAAAAATATTTTTAACATTATTTATTTAATTATTAAAATTATATTATAATTTTTTAAAAATTATTATAGACATTATTTATTTTTTAATAAATATTTTTTGTTGAAATACTTTAATCATTATTTTTATGTTTTATTTGAATGGATCGATTGCAACTATCTGGATATTGAGGAAGCGTGTGGTGAGCACGAATTCGGTTTGGATAGATTTCAAAATTTTTTCCTAACATGCAAAGTAAAAATCCCATACAACCCAAAATCACATCACAAGAACTCTTACATGACTAAATACATTCATCAATGAACAACATTTTCAAACAACCAAAACAACAAATTCAAAAAGCAAGCTACCTTAGAGTTTATATAACACTTACAAACTCCAACTCCAAATGTTAGTAGCATGTTCAATAAGCTTTATATTGAGATTGATGTGAATCTACTAGCTCAAAACTCCCCAAATGTGAAGTCTCTAGTTTGAAATACACAAGTCACACCATGATGATTTCAAGCCGAATTAAGAATCTACTGGCAAGTTCCTCCTTAGATGAACCAAGTAGCTTGCAAAATGCTCAGTTTTAGTTTGAGTGTGTAGGACCAAATACTACCTCCAATGGATGAATGGGAAAGACAAATTGAAGTTATAAAACTCTTGTATATATCAAAAGTAATAGTGAATGGCTTTGGTTTTATTTGTCTACCACAACTTTAAAATCAAGAGGAAATAATTTACACTTATAAATAATTTTTTCACTGGAATATTTTTTAGCCTTGTTAATGTCATTCACCAAAACAATAGGAGACACTTGGTTTTCAATTGAAACAGAAGATAAGTATGAGATTTGGCAATATTTTTTTTTTTTTTTTTTTTTGAGTGGAGGGAATAAAACAATTGCATGGATGCCTTATTGGAGGTTTTTTTTTTTTTTTTTGAAGTGTTCACGTTTCTTGTTTTTATTTTTTATATTAATATAGTGTAGCTTTGAAAAGTAAGCTAAAAAGTTTTTATTCATCATTTTTTAAAAGTTAGTTTTTTATAAAATAAAAATTTTAATAATTTAATTGAATTTGAAAACCAAAAAAAAAATAGAAAATGTAAGTAAAATCAACACAATTGGAATAAAAATTATATATATATATATATAAATTTTGATAAAAGTATTAATTAATTTTGCAATATTTAATATTTTTATGAAAAGCTATAAATTTAATTAAACAATTGATTCTTATTTTTTAAAAAATTACTTAGTTAATGTATAATTTATTAAAAATTACAAAATTATTTTTTTATTTATATTTTAAAATAATTAATAAAATACATATCAATTTGTTAATTTTCTTTTTTAAAATTTCAATTATAACAGAGGCAGCTCCCAATCCATATGTGCCCTGGGCGCGGAGTGGCAATGGCTGCCACAGGCACAGCAACGACAATCTGTCTTCTTAAAAGAGCATTTCACGCTTTCTCATCCTCTAATTGTCTTCCCAAAATCAGTAACATCACTTTCTATGGAACAGCAAGAACAAGAACTAGAACAGCCACTTTCTCTTCTCCTCTCTTCTTCACTCCTAGAACAAACTCAGGTTCCACCACTATTTTCTGCCCAGTTGCTTCACTTAAGCTTCTGTTTGTTTGTGTTGATTTTAGGAGGTTTCTTTTCAGATTAGAGATACCCATTAAGCCAAAATTATGTCAATTTTACTTTTGTTGGGTTTTTCATTTAATGTCAGCTTGTGTTTGATGAAATGCCTCACTTCTATATTTGTATATCACAAGAAGCTTTTCATTTTCTAGCTGATTTTAGTGTCAATCAATCAGTAAATTTTCTTCAGGAGGGTAATGCTTGTCGTTTTTCGAGAGTTTTGCACAAAAGAGGGTAACTTTTTTGCTAGAATTATTGATGGGTTGATGGTGTTTTCAATATTTTGCACAGCATCTAACTAGATGGTTTTTACATTTCTAATATATCTTATGTAATAGCCTTAGGGATATGTCACTTGGCACAAGCTATGAAGGGTGAAGTTGATGATTTACTCAAGAATGTAGGAGACAAAAGTGTTGTTGAAGAAGTGAAGTATATTCTTGACATGGTATTTTATAAATACTTTTGGATTTTTCCTTTAAGAACTTGTTATACTCTTTGAATTCTTTGTTTTTGCGTCTTTTATAAGAATCAAAATGCTAAGATTTTATTTCTTCAAAATTAAGTTAATGACTTTTCATCAATTAAGAAACTAAAGTTCTCCTAATTTCACTATATTTTTTTGCCTTTCTTAATTTTTTTTTAAGGCTAGAAGGGCTTCTTCGAGAAGAGAAGCTCTCCATTCAGATTTTCTCACGCCACATATATTGAAGGAATCGATGCTTTTATTGGAAAAACTAGCTGACATTAAAGCAGTTGCTCAGGGTGGTTATCCACAGGTTAAATTAAATGAGCTAATGCTTATATTTTTCATTTTAATTTTGATTGTTCATTGATATCTCCCAAATCCTCTAGGCTGAGCGTTGCCGGCTTTCAGTTGGACATCCAGAAGCACTGATGAATGATCCTGATATAATTGCAGCATTGAGGTAAGCTGTACTTTAGCTCTAGCTTAAAAAACTATCATTCTGTTTTAGTTCTATGATGATTTTTACTCTTTCCTTTTAACATCTTCATCCCTCCAGTATCACAGGTAACTTTTCATTTCAACCTTGTTCTCATGGGGACTTCCTTGGCTCAATTCTAGGGACAGGAATCTCCAGGGAAAAGGTTGGGGATATAATCTTGCAGGTATCATCATTGTCAATGCATTTTAGAATTTTTTTCTGACTCTTTTAGATTTATGATTTTGAAATTGGTTACAAATTCATCCAAATCCTTAACATGGATACTTTAGTCAAGAGGCTTTTATGTTGCCCAATGTAACAGTAGTAGTACGCTTGCTTCAGGGTCTCATTTTGGACACATTTATACTTTGTTAAAATTAAAATATTTTCTGGACCTTGTTGAATCTTGGCTGGAACTTGTCCCCGGTTTTATGTAGACAGGTTTTTGAGATTGGCCTTCTTTCATTCAGCAGTAAATTGAAATTATAGTGGTTCTCTGACAAGCTACATTAAGTCTTTTTTTTTTTTTTTTTTCAGAATAGCATAAATATAAATAATAATCACATGAAATTAATTTTGGTGTCCTTGTGATCTCCATATCCGCTTTTGATGAATGTTTCCATTTCGCTTTTTCTTATTATGTTGATTATGTGATTCATGCTTGCCGTGCTATTTACCGATCCTATTATGTTCTTAACACCCAGGGATCCTTTTGCTTTGAAAAACAAGAACTATGTAGCTTGATTTACTATTTGTATTGGTTTTTAGCCATCTAAAAAGGTGTTTTCAACCATTTGATTTTCTTATTATTTGGTAGATTTTTAGGATCACAAAAGAGCCAAGTTGAGAGAGCAAGAGGTTGCTGAAGCTTTTCTAGATGGTACTAGAATTGCTGCTTAGGTTCAAGTTGAAATTAACTTTCAAAATCTTGCTTGAACATACCTGGTAAATTCCATCAAAGATAATGCAAACTCAAACTCAACAGTCAACACTGGAGCTGATTCAAGCTATGTATAGATATGATTAACAAAATGGTTCGAATTGTCCTCTCTTATTGAGAAGGTCTTTCATTATATAGGCCAGATTGCCAACTATACAAGGAAAATAAAGCTGTATATGCTGATTACATGGAGTAATCCTAGGAAACTATATATGGTAACCTAAATCTCCTATTTATGATAGTATCTACAGCCTATATTAGTGTAT
>CATIWO010027618.1:0-20041 GCA_949673435.1 Macaranga tanarius | reverse complement strand
ATAAGTGAGGGATTCCACTTTACCTTGTTTGGAATAGGTGAGGAAAATGGGAGAGGAAGGAAAGTTGGTTTTATTTTCCTTCACTTGTTGTCTCTCCAATTTGGAGAGAAAATAGAGAACAAAGGGAGGAAAGTTGTACTGTACATGTTATTTTACATTTTTACCCTTCTTTTAATTATGGTTGTTGTCCTGTGTATCTTGTGTGGTTTTTTTTTTTTTTAATCTTATGTAGCTTATGGTTTGATATGTAACTAATTTAATTGTACTTGTCAAATTTTTAGTTTCAAACCTAATATAATTTTTACACATAAAAATGGAAGTTTTATACATACTGTTTTTGTTAAATAATTAATGTGGATTGACTTTCTAAAAAAATAATTTGGATTGACTAATTAATTGAGTTTTATATTTTTATTAAGTTCATCAATAAAAACTTGATAAAAAAATAAAAGGTTTGTAATAAGTACTATTATTTTAGTACATGGGCATAATAGTAAATATATCATAGACAAATTACTCTTTTTTTAAAATATTTTATTTTTCCAATAAAAAAAGTATCTTCACTTTCCTTCCTCTCTATATTATTTTCCTTAAAATACAAACACAATAGAGGAAAATGAGGAAAAGAAAATAACATTATTTTCCTTCATATTTTCCTCCCTATTTTCTTTCCTCCCATTCCTCCCATTCCAAACATAGTATTAACGTTTGAAGCAATCCACACCAGATCTAGTATATTAGGAAGACTATGGTCCACATCACAAATACGTCTTTTATGGATGAGAGTATGAGACTCATTTCATCAAAGGGAGCTGTTAGACATGGCAATTTGCAACCTCGCAAATCAACAAAAAGATAATTTTTTTTTTTATCAAATTACATTTTAGAGCTACTAAAAATTAGAGGGGCTGTATTTTATTTGGAGTTTTTTTTGGTAATTGTCACAACTCGCTATTGTGACACCAGTGTGTGTTTACTTTGAGAAAACTACTCCAGTTTTCTAGAAAATTTTTCAAAATGAAAATAAAAAATAGGAATTTATGTTTACTTTGGGTATTTTCATAAAAGTCTCACTTGAAAAGTGTTTTCAGTATTTTCCTAATTTTAAAAGAAAAGTGAAAAATAAATATTTCTTATTTTCTAGAATTTTCCTTATTAAAATTATAAACTGAAAATTCTGTGTTTTTATTTGAAAATTGAAAACTTCGTATTTTCATTTCTATCAAGTAAGCATGTTTTACGAATTTTCTATGAAAATGAAAAGTTTTGGGTGTGTTTACTTCCAGAAAATTATTTTTTATTTTCATTTTTCAATTTTCAAAGAAAATAAAAATTTTTCATTTTCATAGAAAATTTGTAAAACATGTTTACTTGTTAGAAATGAAAACACGGAGTTTTCAGTTTATAATTTTAATAAGAGAAATTTAGAAAACAATAAATACTTATTTTCCACTTTTCTTTTAAAATTAGGAAAACAGTGAAAACACTTTTCAAGTGAGATTTTTATGAAAATACCCAAAGTAAACACAAATTCCTATTTTTTATTTTCATTTTGAAAAATTTTCTAGAGAACTGGAGTAGTTTTCTCAAAGTAAACACACCATTTTATTTTCTTTGAAAATTGAAAAATGAAAACAGAAAATAATTCTTTAGAAGTAAACACACCTCAACCCTAAATTTTTCTTTGGGGAACGATATATGGTGAGGCTCGCGACACTTATAGTAGGACAAAAGATCACATAGGCCCTTCAACTTATGTGTGCAGTATAAATAGGCCCAATTTTAACTTTTTCAACAATTGAGCCCTTTAACTTGTGAAAAAAGTCCAATTGACCCCTTTGATAACAATTAGCTCCCTATTTTTTGACAAATTGCAGAAAGACCCCTTACACATTTATATATTCCTTTTTAATATTTTTAATATTTAACAAATTAGTCCATATTTTAGCAAAAAAAATTAATTATTTAAAATATAATTTATTTATAGTTTGTAAAACTTAAAAATTAAATAATATATTATATTAATATAAAATTTAATTATTCACCAATAATATTAGCAGTTTTAAGAAATTAAATTTTTTTGTTTATTTATAAATTTATTTTAGTTTTTAAAATTATACATGACACTTAAATTTATCTATATTTTGAATATATAAATGAACAATTTAATATGTACATTAATATATTATTAACCTCTACAACTTTAAATAATAAATAACAAAAAAATATTACAATAAACTAATTATTATTATTATTATTATTATTGTTATTGTTTTTTCAAACTTATATATGTTGTATTAATATTTCAAACTTAATACTAAATTTTTTATTTATTTACAAATTAAAATATATTTAAAATTATACATGACACTTAAATCTATTTATAATACTATTTGAAAATATAATTACACGATTTAATATTTATATTAATACAACATACAATTAATCTTTGTATAATAAACAAAAATGTAATATTAAGCTAACAATGTAATAATATATTGTTAGGTTTTGTAATTTTTAATATTAAAATAATAGAAGTATAATGATACAAAACTAATAATTGATTTAGTTTATTGTTATATTTATTGTTAGTTTATTATTTACAGTTGTAGAAGTTAATAATATATTATTAATATACATATTAAACTGTGTATTTATATATTCAAAATATAGATAAATTTAAGTGTCATGTATAATTTTAAAAACTAAAATAAATTTATAAATAAACAAAAATATAATTTCTTAAAACTATTAATATTATTGGTGAATAATTAAATTTTATATTAATATAATATATTATTTAGTTTTTAAGTTTTACAAACTATAAATAAATTATATTTTTAATTTTTTTTTTTTTTTTTTTTTTTGCTAAAATATAGACTAATTTGTTAAATATTAAAAATATTAGGGAGATATATGTAAATATGTAAGGGGTCTTTTTGCGGCCTGTCAAAATATAGGAAGCTAATTATAACTAATTTATTACTAAAATCAACTTTTGGCTATAATTGCAACTAATTTATGAAATTAGGCTAGATATGCCAAAATTTAAAAAGCAGGCTAAAATTACACCAAGTCGTAAAAGTTTGGATTTTTTTGACCAATTGGCCTTAAATAAAAAGTATCAATTCAACTTCTACTATATATACTTTATGACTTATACTTAGTAAATTGGATTTAAATTAAATTAAAGTAAATAATTGTATTTGAGATTGTTCAAGACTAGCCACAGTGCCAATAATAGGTACAAAAGCCCATGATTGAGATATAGCTCCCGTTAAAAACTTTCCGTTAAAAAAATAATAGATAAAAAAATCAATGGCATGAAAGTAAAAAAGAATAAAAAGAAATTACTCGTATATATCGACCAGTTGGATCCACCTCAAGAATATTTGGATCTGAAGGTTCAGAATGAGCACCAGCATCCTCAGAACTTTCCATTTGAAGCAAAGTTTAATGCTTCTGCTTCTAAAATTTAACAATAAGAGGAGAACAAAAAGAAAAAGAAAAATAATTAAATTCATGATATCAAAATCTCTATGTTATATCAATTGAAATACTAGATGTAACTCAAATTTCTTTTTTTTTTTTTGAGAACATGTAACTCAAATTTCTAAACTCTCGTTAGACATGATAATTAATAAGAAAAATTACAAACCTTATTCATTAAGATCCTTATTGAAATGCATCATTACACAAAAGTTTACTTATATGTATAATTAGATACTCATTGACTCTTTAGATATAACCTAAAATAAATTAAAAAAAAAAAGAAGGAAAACACCATTACAACATGAATGAGAAAACTTCCAAAAAAATTATATAAACTTCATTGAGAAAACCACATGAGAAAAAAATCAATCAATAAAACTTTATCTATTATTTGTTGCAAAAGGGTTATCAATCAAACACCTAAACACAACAATTTATTAAAATCTATAGAAAATCTAATGTGAAATAGAAATCAACCTTTCAATTTTTTTTTTTTTTACCTCAAAATGAATAAAAATATAAATATTAAGAAGGTTGGAATCTCTTCTTATTGATCGATGGCATAAATGGAAGATAAGAGATCAAATTGTTAAAAGAGATTATAAGAAAAAACTGGAAAAACCTAACCTAATAAATCGATAATGGAGAGAAAGAGAAGAAGAGAGAGAAAGAAAAAATATAGAAGCAAACAAGTGTCAATTTGAAACAAATCCCTCATTCTAAAGCATTATACATCTCTAAAAACAGAAAAAAACATGTAAAGGTGATAAAAGAATATATATATTATTATATTTAGTGTGCATGCACACACATATATTATGCATTTAATTGTTGTCTTTTTTTTTTTTTATAAATAAAATTCTATTATTTTCCAATCTTATACAGTCTCTATATATTTCTATTTCCTTAAGATGGTTATTATTGATTGCTGAATATTTTATTATAAAGATAACAGTTTTTCTAAGTTTTATTGGCATAAAAATCCAAATATTTGCACATTTTTATAATTTTATCCTATTTTTTTAATTTTAACAAAAATATTTTAATTTCATAAATCGTTGACAATTTTATAATAAATAGGTATTTGATTAACATTAAATAAAAGATACGAACGTGATATCTATAAAATGTCAAATTTAATGTTTATAATATAAAATTTATAGAGTATAATTGTATAAAAAAAATTGAAACTTTTGTGACTTTTTGATAATTTTGTCATATTTTTACAATTTTGTTCAAAAATAAAATTAATTTAAAATTATTTGATCGAAATTAAATCAAAAGTGTCGATGTGATAATTTAAAAGCTAAATTCACAAGTGATATATTTTTAAGAAATTTCAAATAAATAATTATGAAATAATTAAAATATTAAATTATTTGGAGTAATAATTTTTACATTAAAAATATTTTTAACTTTTAAAGTTATTATTATTATTATTATGACAATCATTTATAACTTTAACAATTTTCTAATAATAACATTAATTATTTTATTATTGTGTTTATATATTTATTTAATTATAAACAAATAATTATTTATATTAAAATTCAATGAATTGATTCTTATCAAAATTTAAAAATTAGAATAGACTGTCAAAATTTTTAAACTTTTAATTAGATTTTTTTATACCCATAGATCATTATCAATTTAGCAATTTAAAAAGGATAAATTTGACATTTTATAAGATATTTGTGGACACATAGTCTGACCTGCACACGAGGCAAATTCTAATGATGAAAGCCCAAGAAAAATGGTCCAACAATGTAAGGTTTGAAGCCCAACCCATTCAAATGATTTATCTCAATCTAATCCTAATTTGATAAATAAATATAATCTATGATAAAGTTGGTGATAAAGAAAATTTGAAGAGAGATTGATTCAGAATAAAACACTGACATATGAGAGGATATTTATTTATAAAAGCCAGAGAGAGTTAAAAAAAAAAGAGGGGGGCACGAAAATAAATGAGATAAACAAAAAGTTTATGGCAAAAAATAAAAAAAATAGTGCAGAGAAAAAGGGACATGCAAAAAAAAAAAAATTGATAGAAGGGCTTTTGGATCAATCTTACATTGTAGGACTCACCATTGCAGTCTGCCAAAAGAGCTTCTGAGGGCCAACTACTTTTACAGTAACTTTTTTAATCTCCCCTTTTCTTTTTCTTTTATATTTTATCCTCATGTTTTATTGATTTCAATTGTCTTTTGAATTATTTTTGAGTGAATTTAGTTGCTCGAATTATATTAATTGTATGTTTTATTAGTTTCAAACTATGAATAAAAATTTAATTTAATTTATTTATTATTTTTTTTTAGCATTGTTGTCTTTTTGTTTTGTATTTGTAAGGCACTGTTACGGCAACAGTGTTGCCGTTAAATTTTTATTTTTATTTTTTTTCCCGGAATGGTCATACACTATTCCCCATTTTCTTGTTTAATTGTGCGTACTGTTGCCATTTTCATGTTAACTTCATTCATTTTTTTTACTTCATTCACGTTAACTGCACTTTTGCCAAACTATCAATTTAATTTTTAGCTTTGCCAATGGCACTGTTGCCGCCATAAATTTTTTTATTTCTTCATTTATTATTCTGATTTTTTTTATTTGTTCTTATTTTATTTGGTTCATTGTTTCTTTATTTTAGTTGCTAGTTTTTTATTTTTTGGGATTTCTTACTTTTGTGTATAATTTTTATTTATTTCTGTTTTCTATTTAATTGTTAATTAATGGTGATTAGATTAATTAGGGATATATGAATTAAATTAATTATTTGTTATATAATTGATTTAATAAAATTAGGTTATTTGACGTTATAAAATAATTTCGTTAATTCTAGATTTAACTTTAAATTTTGTAATTTATTAATATGCAGCTAACTAGAATTTATTAATTATTTTTATTAACTTTGTTATTTTTTTTGTAGGATATTTTGATTTATGAATTGTGTTGCAGGCCTATATATTAGATAGCTCACGGGATACTAAACTTAATTTTGGGCTTTAGTCTATTTAAATTGTGATTTATTTGTTTTTATTTTATTTGCATGAAATGGGTTGTAATTCATTTCTCCTCCCTCATTTCTTTGTGTTTTTTTTTTATTTTTTTTGTTTTAAATTTTTGTTGTTTTTATTTTGAATTGTGGAATGGTGTGTGGATGTATGGATCAAGGCCCAAAATTACGTTTAAATGGACTAATTAATAATTTGGGCTAAAATTAAAATTTAAAATTTGATTAAGGCCCATTTGTATATAATTAAAGGGATAATTAAGTAATTAAAAATAATAAAATATAAAATATAGACGGAGGCCGATCGCAAGGTTGGGTGGGCCATTCAAAAGTTCATACCCAGTTTCCGAATCCAATCTCTGAGGACGGCTGCTGGGCTCCCTCTGTGGGATCCAGTTGTTGTAAAAGTATTCCCGGATTTCACCCGGGTGGCGACTCCATTCTCTGACCTAAGCCTATTAAGGCCCAAAGTTGTATTTCTAGTGGGCCCTGAGCCCACACAGTGCCGTAGTCGCCGAACACTTGGACGCGCGCTGAACCCCACCGCCTACAGTGGCGACTCCACTGGGGATAGAGAAACTGATTCCAAGTGTTTTCTGTTTTATTATTTTTAACTATTTAATTATTCCTTCTGCATTTGCATTCACTACACTATTTTCACATACTGTGTACACAATCCCGAATAACATGACAATGGTTGTTGCTTTGCTGCATGTGTTTCATTCAAACCTGGTGGTGGGGTATGCAACTATTGTCACTTACAGTGGAGTACAATTGAGTACATCATTCGGACCCTTGAGTGGGGAGACGAAAAGAGAGTATATAAAAAATTGTGGGAGCCTTTAAACTTACTCGAGACTCAGCTCATGTAGTGCCTTAGCGACTACCCTCAAGGTTTCCTTAAATGCATGTGTTCTGTTGCCATATAGTAGTCTCCTTCATAAAACCCAAGCCCAATAATGATGAACCATGTTAGATTGGGCCTTGTCCTTCTACTATGACCCATTATGTTAGACTTTAGTTTTATGAAAGAGATATGCTACTTGTTTATTTTGTCTTGAGAGCTTATGCATGTACATCGGTTTGTTATCCCCCGATGATGATTAAAATCTAGATAAAAAATTTAGGACAAGAGACTCACTGTGAACACGTGTATGGGAGAAATAAGGTTGGAAGACTGTGTTATTGAGACTTATTTTTGTTTGTTGTTTGTGTATTTATTTTGTAAACTCTTTGCATAAAAAAATTTTCATTTCATGCATACATGTCACTCATTTTATTTTGTTAAATTCATCTGTTTACAGTCGACAGTCTATTCTGTTTGGGAGCAAGTCAAGGGTAATTTAACCCACCAATATTAAGAATCCACCTAGACAATTGAGACCATATCACAGGAAACAGAATGTCAGGACCCTCTAATTTTGATCTAAAATCTATCAGGTAAGAAATTTTGAAGGAATTCAGGGATGAGGCGCGACAAATGTACAGAGAGGTGATTGCTGAAATGTTTGGAACGAGGCCCATAACTGAAGAAGGCTCTGAAACCAGAACCATAGTCAGTGAACCACTCAAAAAAAAAGAAAGTAGTAGAGAATTCAGTTGAACCCGAATGGAAAAAAGATATGAGAAAATAGATGGATCAGCTGTAAGCTATGATGAAGCAGCTTGGCCCAACCATGATTTTTTCGACCTGGATCTGGAAGAAGATGAACCACTGCCCCTAAAATACAGGTTTCCTGACATCAAGAAGTACGACGGGATAGACGACCCTCACCTGCATCTCTGATAATATGTCACTTTCAAGAAACCTACTACACTGACTAAGGCACAAATCGTTAAGCAGTTTCTAATGTCATTGACCGGAGCTGCTGTTAAGTGGTACTACACCCTGAATGCACATATTTAATAAAGCTAGAAGGAGCTTTGTTCAGCCTTTGTCAAACAGTATGTGCTAAATTCTCAGTTTGAAGTCTCCCTCAAAGAATTGCAGAACATAAGGTAGGAGCCTGATGAATCCTTCGCAAACTTCCTGAATAAATGGAGAGAAAAGTTGGCTCTAATAAAGTATAAACCTGCAGAATCAGACCAACTACTTATAGCTACAGAAGCCTGCATTCTGTCTATCGTTGACAAGCTGAAGAATATGAGCATCAGGAACTTTGAGGAATTGTACCACTTTGGTATACAAATTGAGAGTGACATTAAGCTGGACATTCATGAGTGGCTGTAGTTGTCTCATATGGCTACAATAAAATCTGAATAATATTTATTGCAACTTTTTCATTTTTGTGTTAATGAATGTCAGATTATTTGATTTATATAATTACAAATTTTTTATGATTGTGCATACTATATTAGGCTTGAATGAGAGAGAAGCAAAACAAAACAAAAGAAAAAACTCAAGTGAACAAAAATGGCCAAATGTCAGGATCAACTTTCAATGTTCCTTATGCATCAAACCTTTCGTTTCTCCTTTGCATTGACCTTCTTTGAAAAAAATGAAAAAATCATAAAAAGAAAAAAAGAAAAAAGAAAAGAAAAGGAAAGAAATGAAAAAGAAAACATAAAGAGAAAAATTGGGAAAAAATGGAAAGAAAAGGAAAGAAAAAGAAATGAAAGAAAGAGAAAAAAGAAGAGAAAGAAGAGGAAGGAGGATAAGTAAAGAAAATAAAATCCTGAATGCCACCTATCTTTGAGAAAGTCGATCCTTGTGCAACCATTGAAAATTTTTTTATCTTTACCTAAACCAAAATAAAATTCCCTTTCAACACCCATCTTCACCAACCTTTTTGAAATCCTTGTGAGCTAAAAAATAGTTGGTCAGAAAATCTGCAAGAGGCTGATCAATAATAAACATAATATAGTATGCACAATTATAATGAATGAGTAATCATATAGAATAAGCATGATTAACGTCATATTAGCACATGAAGTGTCAGACATGAAATTTTATAATCAGCAGCTAAAGTGGTGATACAAATATCAGAAAGTCAGCAATGCAGATATCAAATAGTAAGGTGCATTAGTATCAAGTCAGTAATGGAAAATGAGCACATCACAATAGCATGGATATCAAGCAGTCGATGGTTAATCATCAGCGTGATTTTGTAATCACCCAGCTAGATTGAAAACTCTCAGAAAGGGAGCGATCTAAGTAAAAAGGGAAAATAAGTAATAAGAAAAATGAAAAGACCCATCTAGGTTCGAAAACTCTTAGAAAGAGAGTGGCTTAGGCAAAAGAGGGAATATAAAAATAAAAATTAGTTACAATTTCAAGCTGGGGGCAATCATGTGGACTTTTAAGAATAGCAGAATCTTACTGGAAGGTAGCTAGAGTATCTTTTTCACATCGAGCATACTCATGACAGTCCTACAACAGTCATGCATTTTTAGACTACAATCAAGCCAAGAGGCATTTATTGTATCATCATCCCGATCTAACCATGGAGGATCTCGATTTTTGTTTCTAATAATTCTAGTCTCAAAGGCAGTCTGTGATAGACTCAATTTTTAAATTTGGATTCTATGATAGAAAAGTAAACCAATTTCCTAAGATAAGCTCTAAATGGAAAAGGCATTTGACTAGTCATTTATTTTATAAAACTTGGTTTTAAATCTCATGTATACATGCATCACACGAAGTTGTGTTTATTAAAATTATTTTCACAAGTTTTTAAGTATTTCAATCATACATGCATCAGCCCAGTTGTGTTTTGAAAAATATTTTTTGCCTGATACCCGAAGCGGCTATACGGCTCTTTTCATTCATTTTCACTTGATGCCCGAAGTGACTATATGGCTCATTTTATTTATTTTCATCTAATGCCCGAAGTGGCTACATGGCTCATATTTGTTGATCTTGCCTGACGCTCGAAGCGGCTGTACGATTCAATTCACCAATTTTTTAGCTAGATGCCCGAAGTGGCTATATGGCTCAACTCATTTATTTTTGCCCGACACCATTGGTGGTGATAAGGTGTGTTCCTTCTCTCGAAGCCTCTTGATTCAGACACTAAGATTGGACGGCAACTCCAAATTAGAAGTCTCTTGGTTCGGACACCAAGGTTGGACGGCGATAAAACCACACCTCTCGGGTTATTCCTCGAGGATGACGGTGCACAAATTGAATCTCAGGATTCAAAAATAAGAAGCCTCTTGGTTCAGACACTAAGGTTGGATGGGCGGTAAAACCACACCTCTCGGGTTGTACCCGAGGATGACGGTGCACAAATTGAATCTCAGAATTTAAGAATAAGAAGCCTCTTGGTTCTGACACTAAGGTTGGACGGCGATAAAATCACACCTCTTAGGTTGTACCCCGAGGATGACGATGCAGAAATCGAATCTCAGAATTCAAGAATAGAATCCTCTTGGTTCGGACACCAAGGTTGGACGACGACAAAGTTAAACCTCTCGGATTATACCCCAAGGATGACGGTTGACAAAAATGATTTGGAATGTCCTCTCGGTTATTTAATATTGAGGATGACGGGTAAAAATTCTAGCAACAAGTTTCTAACCTCTTGATTTTGAACATTAAGGCTGACGGCATGAGACTTCCTTTCTGATTTGAAACCTCCTAATTTGTACATCAAGGCTAACAGAATAAAAATCAGAATTCTTTGTATTACCTCAAAGATTGAAATCTTTCCTCGTTGTCTATATTTCTGCTTTTTCATGAATTATTGTAATGTTTGCATGTGCTTTTCATAAATCTCATTACTTTGGTTGTATTTCGATTTTTAAAAAGTAGGGGGTCAAACTGTGGACACATGGTCTAACCAGGCCCACAAGGTAAAAGCTCAATGATGAAAGCCTAAGAAAAAAGGTCTAACAATATAAGGTTTGAAGCCCAGCCTATTCAAATAATTTATCTCAATCTAATCCTAATTTGATAAATAAATATAATATGTGATAAAGTTGGTGATAAAAATAATTTGAAAAGAGATTGATTCAGAGTAAAACACTAACATATAAAAGAATATTTATTTATAAAAGCCATAAAGAGTTAAAAAAAAGAGGGGGCACAAAAAACAATGAGATAAACAAAAAGATTTTGTCAAAGAATAAAAAAAATAATGCAGAGAAAAAGGGACAGGCAAAAGAAAAAATTTAATAGAAGGGCTTTTGGATCAACTTTACACTGTGAGACTCACCATTGCAGTTTGCCAAAGGAATTTCTGAGGGCCAACTACTTTTACAGTAACCTTTTTAATCTCTCCTTTTCTTTTTATTTTATATTTTATCCTCATATTTTATTGATTTTAATTGTCTTTTAAATTATTTTTTAGTGGATTTAGTTGATCGAATTATATTAATCGTATGTTTTATTAGTTTCAACTATGAAAAAAAATTTAATTTAATTAATTTATTATTTTTTTAGCACTGTTGTCGTTTTGTTTTGTATTTGTAAGGCACTGTTGCGGTAACAATATTGCCGTTAAATTTTTATTTTTATTTTTTTTTCCCAGAATGGCCATACACCACTTCCTAATTTCTTGTTTAATTCCGCGCACTGTTTTCACGTTAACTTCATTCATTTTTTTTTTTACTTCATTCACGTTAACTGCACTGTTGCCAAACTATCAATTTTTTAGCTTTACCAATGGCAATAGTGCCATGCACTGTTGCCGCCACAACTTTTTTTTTTATTTCTTCATTTGTTATTCTGATTTTTTTTTATTTTTTCTTATTTTATTTGGTTCATTGTTTCTTTATTTTAGTTGCTAGTTTTTTATATTTTGGGATTTCTTACTTTTGTGTATAATTTTTATTTATTTGTGTTTTCTATATAATTGTTAATTAATAGTGATTAGATTAATTAGGAATAAATGAATTAAATTAATTATTTGTTATATAATTGATTTAATAATAAAATTAGGTTATTTGACGTTGTAAAATAATTTAGTTAATTCTAGATTTAACTTTAAGTTTTGTAATTTATTAATATGCATCTAACTAGAATTTATTAATTATTTTTATTAACTTTGTTATTTTTTTTATAGGATATTTTGATTTATGATTTGTGTTGCAGGCCTACACATTAGATAGCTTGCAGGATACTAAATTTAATTTTGGGCTTTAGTCTATTTAAATTATGATTTATTTATTTTTATTTTATTTACATGAAATGAGTTATAATTCATTTCTCATCCCTCCTTTTTTTGTGTTTTTTTGGTTGTTTTTTTTTTAATTTTTATTGTGAATTGTGGAATGGTGTGTGGATGTATGGATCAAAGCCCAAAATTGCGTTTAAATGGACTAATTAATAATTTGAGCTAAAATTAAAAATTAAAAATTGATTAAGGCCCATTTGTATGTAATTAAAGGGATAATTAAGTAATTAAAAATAATAAAATATAAAACATAAACGGAGGCCGATCGCAAGGTCGGGTGAGCCATTCAAAAACCCAAACCCAGTTTTCAAACCCAATCTCTGAGGACGGCTGTTGGGCTCCCTCCGTGGGATCCAGTTGTTGTAAAAGTGTTCTTGAATTTCACCCAGATGGTGACTCCATTCTCCGACCTAAGCTTATCGGCCCAAAGTTGTATTCCTAGTAGGCCCCGAGCCCGCACAATGCCGTAGTCACCGAACACTTAGGTGTGCGCTGAACCCCGCCGCCTACAATATCACATAAACATTTTTATTTAATTTTGACTAAATAACTAATTTTGCTAAAATTGATAAATATTTACTAAATTAAAATATTTTTATCAAAAATAAAAAATTGAAATAAAATTATAAAAAATCGCAAAAATTCAAATTTTGTATACGTACCAATAGACATTTTTATTAAAAAAAAAAAACTTAAAACGTTTTTAGCTTTTTCAAAAACAGCTTGTATGAGCTTTATAAATTAACAATAAAGAAATAAAAATTCATAATCTTTACTTCAAAAGTTACGCCAAATTGAGTTTTAAATTTAAATGAAAGAAGTTTCTTATATGCAAAAGTCAAATATAATATAAATAAATCACATGAACAAACATAAATAGAGTGCTTATGCTCTCTAAAAATTAAATGCATTGATTCTTACTTGTAACCAATTTTATGAATACATAATTTTATTTTCTTAGCATTTTATTACTTTTTTTTCTTTATGATTATGAAATCTTTATATAGATAGTTCCATTAATGAAAAAAAAAACAATATTTATATTCTTAAGTGTACTTTATAAAATTTTAAAGTCTTTTCTATATTAATTTTTACAAACCTAATAATATGAGGCGAACTATTATATTATTCTCAATTTTTTTTAGTTTCATCATTGGCTTTTGAATTTATTTTTTTATAAACCACTGACATTCAAAATTTATTGAACTCTGACTAATATAATTATTCGATCAGGGTAAGACTACAAGAGTGACAAATATTTTCCAAAAATTATTTAATGTGACTGCTTTCATTAGGATTTAAACTTGAAATTTTATCTTGAGCGAGAACAAACTTTTACTAGCTAATCCCAACCGTCATTGATTCTTGCTTATGAATTTTAATGAATGTTTTAGTCACCATGCATGGATTTATACACTTTGCATTACTTTTATTGTATAGAATCTCAACTATACATTTTAAGATATAAAATAGGCTGGATCTATAAGTTAACTTTTTTAAAATAAATAATTATAATTGCTATTCTTTTCTTAATAACTTTTTAATTCTCTTTTGTACTTTTATTTGTTGTGAAACTAATATAGACGGAACTAGAAAAATTCAGCCTATTTAGTTATACAAATATATGATTTGTTTGATTGTGGAAAATTATGACTATTTTTCAGAAGACTTTTAAGATATAAAATAGATTTTAATAGGTTCCATGCTAAAGTGTGGCACTTAGATTGTCATAATAAGATTTTTTTTTTTTAAAAGATTGTATAACATAATGAAATATTTTAAAGAGTTTTATGTCAATAACTAATCAATTCGCGTTGGAGTTAAAACCAGAGCCTAATAGTGGCTAGCATGTATGTTTTCCTGTAAAATTAAGATTATTTTTATATGCTTTTTAATTTAATTATTATGTAAAGTTGTAAACTGTATAAATAGCTAGTTATCAAAATAAAAATTAAGAAAAAAGAAAAAGAGTTTCTAACATTTCCCTATTTCAAGCAAACAATTGATTGGGCCATTAAAGGGTGTGGGATATAGGGCCTAGGCCTGGCCACAGTTTAAAAATCGGTCGGTTTTAGTTCGGAACCAGCTGTTTACAATTCCACTCTAAGTGGAACCAAACCGAACTAGAATCACCCTAATTCTTAGTTTCAGGCTAGTTTCGAACTAGCCAGTTCCGATTTGACAAATTAAGTTTTTTTTTTAAAAATAAAAGAAAATTTTAATTAAAATAAATTACATATATATATTAGATATGAAATAAATTTTTTAAAAAATATATATTAGGCTAAGTTTAATATATATATATATATATATGTGGTGAAAATTTTTGCACTCCACCCATTTATTTCTAGACTCTTTATTTACTTTTTTGAAATTATAAATTACATAATTATCCTTTATATGAAATGTTTATTATTTTCATTAATTATCATTCATAAACTAGCATCTTTCTATTTTTTTTTTGAAATTCACTATTTGATGTTTAGTATTATAAACCTACTTGTGCTTGAGCTTACATTTTCTTTTTGCATTAAAAAATTTAGTATATAGTCAACTATTATGTGATTAAATTATATGATTAAAAATATCAATTATAAAAATTCAACAATAATTTATTATATCAAAAAATATTCATAAGTTCAACGAATAGAACTTAAATTAACCGTATATAATTTAAGCAATTATATCCCGCACATGCTCTAACTAAATTAAATTATAAAAAATATACTTAATAAAAAGAAAATATAGCATTTATTTTTCTATTATTAATATGTTATAATACTTGTCATAAAAATTAAAATTACAATAGTTTTTATATGATGAATTTTTGTTAAATTTTTATAATGATTTTTTTAATCATGTACTTTAATTTTATATTATCTTTTAAAAATTATGATAAGAAAAATAAAAATAAAAATAAAATAAAGCACATATGATATTTAAAAAAATGTTAATAAAAAGTAAAATAAAAATTATTATCTTTTTTTGTAGTCGGTGCAAATTTTACAATGATTTAGACAAGTAAAAAGGTAAATTAATAATTTTTTAAAAAATAGTTGACTCCGCTAAATTTTTTAATGAAAAAAGAAAATGTAAGCTCAAGTACAAATAGGTTTATAATATTAAATATCAAATAGTGAATTTGAAAATAAAAAATTAGAAAGATGCTAGTTTAGGAATGATAATTAGTGAAAACAATAAACATTTCTAATAAAAAATAATTATGTAATTTATATGTCAATTAGTATATATATATATTTTTTGAAATTTTCAATTTGGAATAAGAACCGGAATTGCCGGTTCATGGTTCGATTTGAGAGAAACTGACCCTAAACTGGCTCTCCCATGGTTCTGGGTCAGTTCAACTTAATTCCGAATTTAATCAGTTATCTTAATTTTAACCAGACCAGTTCTGGCCTGATTTTAAACCTAAACTGGTCCATGGCCAGGGCCTAGATATAGGAATATAAGGTGATGTAGATGAGATTGCATGTGCTTTCATGGATAAGTTTGAAAAATTACGATAATGGCATTTTTATAATCATGGGCAACTTTGGAGTTCGAATTTTGGCAAATTTAGAGCCCAATTTCATTGGAAACGGGCCAAGGATCAAAACACACTAGCTTTGCTTGTGATGTCCATCACTTTTCGGCCAAATTCCATTGTTTAGGCCTTGAAAAATACATTTTTGTATTTTTTTTGGACGTTTTTGTAATTTTCTATTTTTATTAGGATTCAGTTTAGGATTTCTATTTAAGGGTTTTTTTTTTATTTTTTTTGGAGACGGTTTTTGATGTTTAATTTAACTCCTAAGGTGTTATTTCTTGGTTATGTGGTTTCGGGTAAGGGGCTGCAGGTGGATGAGTCCAAAGTGGCAGTAGTGAAAAATTGGCCACGACCTAGCACTATCACTGAAGTTAAAAGTTTCCATGAGTTGGCTTCATTTTATAGGCGTTTTATTCCACCTTTTAGTAGCATTATGGCGCCTATTACTGATTGTATGAGAAAAGAGGGTAAGTTTGAGTGGACAGATGAGGCTGCAAAGGCATTTGAATTAATTAAAACACGCCTTACTACTGCTCCAATTTTAGTGCTACCAGATTTTCATCAACCTTTTGAGTTGCATTCAGATGCTTCGAAGGTGAGGATTGGGGCTGTTTTGAGTTAGAACAGCAAACCGGTGGCATACTTTAGTGAGAAATTATCGGGTGCTAGGCTGCGTTATGGCACTTATGATGTTAAATTTTATGCTGTAGTGCAGGCTATTAAGCATTGGCGTCACTATCTATTTTAGAGGGAGTTTATTCTGTACACAGACCATGAGGCGTTGAAGCATTTGCATAGACAAGATAAAGTTTTTTCTAGGCATGCGAGTTGGATTGCTTACTTGTAAAGGTTTACTTTTGTGGTGAAACATAAGTCTGGTGTTACAAATAGGGTGGCTGATGCATTGAGCCGGCGTAAGAGTTTGTTGACACAGATGTCCATAGAGGTACCTGGTTTTGAGTCCTTTGCTGATTTATTTGAGACTGATCCATATTTTTCTAATATTTTAGCAAAGGTTCGAATGGGAGAAAAAATAGATTTTGTGTTGCATGATGGATTTCTGTTTAAGGGGAATCAACTATGTGTTCCAGATTGTAGCCTGCATTTAAAGATAATTAAAGAACTGCATGGTGAGGGACATGTAGGGCATGACAGAACTTTACAACTAGTTCAGGCTGCTTATTTTTGGCCTACCATTCACAAAGAGGTAGAGAAATTGGTGCAAAGGTGTCAGGTATGTCAAGTTTCAAAGGGGGCAGCAATAAATACAGGATTATACATGCCATTACCTAATCCTGAGCAGCCTTGGGTGGATGTTAGCATGGATTTTGTGCTTGGTTTACCACGCACATAGCGAGGTAATAATTCTATCTTTATTGTAGTTGATCGGTTTTCTAAAATGGTGCATTTCATTCCATGCAAGAAAATAACATATGCAGTTTATATTGCTCAACTGTTCTTTTGAGAGATTTATAAGTTGCATGGATTGCCTATGTCTATTGTGTCTGATAGAGATACTAGGTTTCTTAGCCATTTTTGGTGAAGTTTATGGAAAATGGTGAGTACTTAGTTGAATTTCAGTAGTGCCTATCATCCACAAACCGATGGGCAAACTGAGGTAGTGAATCATTCTTTGAGCAATCTGTTACGTTGTTTACTTGGTGAGCATGTGAAGGGTTGGGATCAGAAGTTATGTCAGACTGAGTTTGTACATAATCATGTTGTTAATAGGAATATGGATTTAGTCTTTTTATGGTGGTGTATTCTGTTGAGCCAAGAGGACCACTTGATTTGCTGCCTTTGCCGGCTAAAACTAGAATTAATGGGAAGGCTGAGAATTTTGTGCAAGGATTGCTGGAGGTTCATAAGGCTGTCCATGATAATTTAATGAAGGCTACGGGCAAGTATAATCAAGCTGCAGACAAGAAGCGGAGGCATATTGAGTTCGATGTGGGAGATTATGTTTGGGCTGTTCTTACTAAGAAAAGGTTCTCTGTAGGTAATTACAATAAATTATCTGCCAAGAAGATTGGACCAGTGGAAATCATTGAGGAAATCAATCCAAATGCCTACCGTTTGAAGTTGCCTAGTCACATTTGCACTGCTGATGTTTTTAATGTTAAGCATTTGATTCCTTATGCAGGTGATTCTTCTGATGATGACAATTCGAGAGCGAATTCTGTCAAGCCTGGGGAGAATGATGTAGATGAGATTGCATGTGCTTTCATGGGCAAATTTGAAAAATTACGATAATTTCTCAGTATTGTGTTTGGTGTTTGAGCATGAGAAATCTCTAATTCAAGTTTTTTCTCATTCGTCATTATTTGATGAAATTTATTATTTATATCATAAATATTTTATAAGAGAGTGAGCTGCCTCCGGCTATGTAATCCATAGACTGCCCTTGCCGTAAAATCCACAGACTTGAACCTCCATTGAATTAAAAAAAAGGTACAGACCCTCCCAACCAACAAAAAATTTGATCTCGTGAAGAAAGTAGAACATGTAAAATTTCAACATACTTCCATTCATATATTTTGCTTGTTAAATTAAAACATATATACACACCAACGATGTAACTTATACATAAGAAAAAAGAGAAAAACAGTATTATACCAGTAACAACTAACAATTATTAATGGAAAAAACCCATTAATAAGCCCTTGAATTTTCACATTTTATTTTATTAAGTCCCTATGTCTTTTATTGCATTTTATTAAGTCCTTTTACTATTATTTCTATTTTATTAAACTCTTATACAATTATTTTTATAAACATTAAAGACTTTTGAAACATAAAAAAATAAAATAATAATATTAAACTACTAATGCTCGTTAATGTTCTAGTTAACTAATAATATAATATTAGAAAGAGGGCTATTTTGGTAATCTCATTTATATTTCAAAAGTCTTTATTGTTTATAAAAATAATTATATAAGGATTTAATTTAATGGAAATAATAGCATAAGGGTTTAATAAAATAGAAATAATAGTAAAAGGGCTTAATAAAATGCAACAAAAAAATAGGGGTTCAATAAAATAAAACGTGAAAGTTGAGGGGTTAAGTGTTAGGTTTGTCCATTATTAATTAACAACTTCGCAACATTTTGGCCATCGATCTGATTCATTAAATAGCATTCATTGATCTCCTGAAATTCAATTAAGAATTAAGATCAGTACTACTGTTATAACAAGTTTCTAGGTGAAATTTTCTTTAAAGAAAAATAGAGAATATTTATATCACTATCTAAACAAATACCCAAATAAAGAATATGCTTAATTACCTGTACTTACCAATCATTTTGCACCATTATTGCCCCTCTCTCCATGAATCCTGACTCCAAGAAAACTTCTGATCAAATGTAGTTCTTTAGCAGCATCTCTCATGTTCATTCTTTCTTTTGGCCATTCTCTGGAACAGGCTACTCAAACTTTGAACACTGAAAGCAAGCATTTTTCTAGCTGATCATTGGCTCTCATTTTTCTCATATTTTCTCTGATGTTGTCATGCTGATCTTCAGCTAATGTTGTTTCTTCAATATCTGTCAAGAAAAGGCTTTTGTCCGCAACCTCCATTAGTTCTTTTGGCAATGCATTCTTTACAAAATTGTGGAGATTCAAGCTGTCTTTGAATATTGCATCGGTAGGCCTTTTTCCTGAGAACATCTCTAATACAAGGATCCCATAGCTGTACATGTCTCCTTCTTTTGATGCTGCACTTCCTATTGCATATTCTGCATTTTGTTGATGTTTTAAGAAGGATGTGTTAATAATAGTCTCTACTGCTGCAAGATTAGAGGTTCGAACTTGACTATGAGTCCAAGTCTAAAGAGTTGTTACCTGGGGGAGCATACCCAAGAGTCCCATTAATTCCAA
>CATIWO010027591.1:0-10534 GCA_949673435.1 Macaranga tanarius | reverse complement strand
ACTTAGGAATTAAACTCTTATTTGGAATTAAATTCTTATCACCTATTTTGAAGAGATTCCGATATTGAAGAGAATCCTTGATTAAGTTAGATTTTGGATTTTATATCCTCTATAAATAGGGCTACATGTATATGTGTTAATGTGTGTTGTAGAGAGTGTCAAGATGTAGAGACATCATGAATGCCTTGTGTTCTGCATGTGTGCCAAGTAGAGAGCTTGATTAGGGTGTAATTGGGCTAAGGGTTGAGTGTTTATCTCCATACAATTTTCTTATATCTTTGGTTGATTAGTGAATTTGTTCCTCCTTCACCCATGGACGTAGACTTACACCGAACCACGTTAATTCTTGTGTGTTTTGTATTTTTTCTATTTTTGGTGTTGTGTTTGTTTATTATCTCAAATAATTTCTGATCCTCTCATGCTTCCGCAATCCTAAATTTTCTAACAAGATGATATGTGAACTTGTTGATATTTATAGTCATAATAATTTATCTTTTAATACAAATATAATATTATTGTGTTATTTTTAAAAATTAAATTTTCATTTTCATTTTACTAAATTATTTATTTTAACAATTTATGAATTCACAAATACGAACATTAATTTTGAAAATTTTCAAACAAATTAAAAAATATAGAAATTTTAAATGCTAATATTATATGTGATGATCGATTCATTTAGTCATTGAGTCATTTTTAACTAATAAATAATTGGGATAAGTATAAAAAAGTACAATGTGATTTAGCACTTTTTTACTTTGTTACCGGTGGTTTTTTTCATAATACTTTAGTACCTTTTGATATATGTCGTTAGTAAATCTGAATCGAACTCACTAACATCGTTAACTGTGATGATGTGAATGCCGACATGGATGATGATGTGCTGACATGGATATAGACTTGGATGCTGATGTGTCGACATAGATGCTAATGTAAATACTGATATGCTGATATATATATCGACGTTAACATCTACATTAGTATCCACATCATCATAGTTAATGATATTAGTGAGTTTGGCTCAGAGTTGTTAATGCAAATGTCACAAAGTACTAAAATATCACAAAATACCACAGGCCTAAAAGTAAAAAAAAAAAAAAAAAGCGTTAAACCATAAGGTATATTTTTATATTTATCCCTAAATAATTACCATCATCCTAGAAAAAAAGTAATTTTCTTGTTATTTATGTCACATCTATGTCCTCAGAGACCTAAATTGGGAAGTAATTATTATTAATTAAATAGTAATTCAACATCAATTTGACTAAAATAAATAATATAAGGTTTTATTTCAGTAAAACAAGTGTAGAGGAGGTTATAATCGGAAGAAAATGAAAGTAAGAAAGGATTAATTTGAAAATAATAAAAAATAAAGGACTTAAGAGAAGAGAAGAGTGAAGTTAAGGGTTTAATGGCATATTTTAAGCATGAGGTGTCAATATGCATGCATAAATAAAGGGACACCTGTAAAATAAAAAAAAATAAAATTATGCATCTTTAATGCAAAAAGAGAAGAAGAACAATTAAAAAGTTTCTATTTGTAGAGAAAGGAGAAGAATATTAACAAAGAGTTGGGATTTGTTAATTTGAGGGCCATCTAGGGTAAGATTTCTATTGCATGTCAAGTTTATATCAAGATTTTTATTTTATCAAGAGCTAATATTCATGGAATTTTACATTTTCTTAGTATTTGCCTTATAGGAGTTGATCATTGATCTAAGGAAGTGATCTTTTAGTTCGAAGGAAGTTGATTTTGAGAAGGTTGGGACTTGGGTTGCTAGAAATTGTTAGTGAAATTTCTTGATCTCTCTCCTCTATTCTAAGATTATATTCTTGCAAAATTACATCTATCTTGCTGAAATTTTTAGCTAAATAATGATAACTAATTTAGTTGCAATCATGGTTGATTTTATGTATCAAATTCTTCATTCATTTCTAAGTTTTGGTGATATTCCTTTCTCCTATAAATTCTAATTGAATTCTTGTGAAATTCTTAGTTGTGCTAAACTTGGATTTTATATACAAATGTATAGATCTTGAGTTCCTCTTTGTTGTTATATTGTTGACTAAGTAAACTAAATAAAGAGCATACATTCATGAAATTTTACATTCTTTTAGTATTTGACTCATAGAACTTAATCATTGATCTAAGGAAGTGATCTTTTAGTTTGAAGGAAGTTGATTTTAAGAAGGTTGAGACTTGGGTTGCTGAAAATTATGAGTGAAATTTCTTAATTTTTCTCTTCTATTTTGAGATTATGTTCTTGTAAAATTTCATCTATCTTACTAAGATTTTAGACTAAATAATGATTAAAAAAAAAATTTACTTGTAATTATGGTTGATTTTGTATATCAAATTTTCCATTCATTTCCAAGTTTTGGTGCTATTCCTTTCTCACATATATTCTAATTGAATTCTTTTGAAATTTTTGGTTATGCTAAACTTGAGTTCCTATTTTTGTTATAATATTGACTAAGTAAACTAAATAAACGATTTGAGTTAATATTAATTGTTTTAATAAAATCTTATATGAAAATAAATCTTTACTGATGAGTTCTAGTACAGAATTTGGTAGTTTGGTAATTAATCTGAAATTTTAATAAAAATTATAAAATTAGAGTTTGTATGTTTAGTAGAGCCAATCACCTATTTGCTCTGCCAAACACCTGTTTTGTAGTGTCGAATGCCTATTTGTGATGTCAATCGCATGTACTGTACAACCAATACTTCTATGCTCTGAAAATCTGGAATCAAATTTGGAATCCTAGATAAAAACTTATCAAACTAGAAAATTAGTGTAATATTAATATTATTTTTATGGAAACTTGTATATATATGAATAATAGCTATATGATTGCAAATCTATGAACTGAAATCTAAAAATTTGAATGGTTGAAAAAAAAAATACTTGAGTAGACCTATAATTTTAAATATAAAAAATTTTGACCTATTCTTAAATTTATTCAAAGTTCGATTTCATTGTAGAATAAAATTAAATTAGAACAGTCTAAATTTGAATCCTCTCAAGAATGTTAAAGCTAGCACACCAAATTATTTTAAAAATGTGAAAAGTACTATGAAGCTTATACAACATCTTATAATCAACAAATTTTAAAAGCGATAGAACTTTAAAAATACATACATATGTACACAAATATGTTTGAAATAAATATACATATAAAGGTAAAATTATGTTCTATATATATAAATATTCATACAAATGAATATATGTATACTAAATAGAAGGTTAAGTGACTATAAGGAATTTTGTATCTATTTTAGCAAAATTATCTTCCTAAGAATCAATATCAAATATACTAAATCAAAGTAGAAACAAGTTTGAAACAATCAATTAATAGAAAATTATGAAAGAAATTCATACCAACATTATTATATAAATTAAGTATAAAGTTCACGTACAAATGCCAACAAGGGCAGTACTCATACAACTCCAAGGTTGAAAACATATCAATGTATGTATGTCAAATTATAATGAAAATATATAAATTCTATAAAAGCTGATACAATAATGAAAGGATAATAACACTGACAATAATATGTTGACATGTGAAAACTTTTAAGTAATAATACAACAATGACCGCAAACGCACATATGACATTAACAGATAGTAAGCCCGTGTCGTGAATGTGGTAGGGTTCGGTGAGTTAGCATAGGATATAGTCTTCCACCTTATGTTACGAGATGTAAGACCGCATGAGGGATATGGCATTCAAAAGGATGGAAAGTGTAAATAGGCTCCTTGTGAGCAATATTTTGATAAAACCATGATGGCAAGTACGACCGGGTCATACGGAATTCTTTGAGATATATTTGATACTAAGAAAAGGATAAATAGTAATAAATATTTAAAACCTCTGTTAAATTGCATAAAATATTGAAAATCTTGTAAGAAATTACGAGACTGTGTCTGTGTAACACGAGTTGTATAATACGAAATCAATAAAAATAAAAATCATTATGAATATCAAATATTGTTTCTCACAGCTAAAGAGTGTGGTACTAGAAAATTATTTGAATATTTGAGAATTTAATTTTAACTTCAACTAATCGAGTTATTTTAAATATTTATCCTAGTCGCTTGATACAAGAGTAATGATAAATATTTATTAATAAATCTTTCTTGGCTATATTGTTGTTTCCAAATTTTTACTTCTATAATATATTCTTTGCGATTCTAATATAATGTTATTCTTTGGATAGATCGTATTTGTACTCTATTTTACTCACTGATTATTTTCTCTTAAAAATACTCGCCACTGTCTTTTATTATTTTTCCAAAGTAATTATTTGCAGTGATTAGCCTACCTGTGTTATGTAAGGTTTTGGAAGGTAAAATCTAGGAGAAGAGCTCTATTTTTCCAAGAAGTAAAAGTTGGATTGCTTGAGGACTTACTTTATAATTAGTAATATATGTAGTTTTAAAATAAATTAAAGACGTTGTTAAATCAATCATCTGTTACATTATGATGGCTATGTAACTATGGTTGATACTAGAACTTTGAGGTTATATCATCTTGTAATTATTATGTTTAAATAAATGTAAGTACGTAAGGGTTCAAAAGAAGATGATTTTCAGTTATACTAAGGTTTATTAAAAGTCAAAAGTGATACTTCACCACATCGATATCTGAGTTAGGTGTCCGAATGTTATATTCATCTAACGAAAGTGTCAGTGAGGTGAGTGTCACAATTTGTTAGTTGCTATCTGAGTTAATCCACATTCATTCTTTTAATTATTTTGAAGAATCAAAAGAATTATTGAAATGTATGAGTGATGTCTTTCTATTATAGATGCTTATAACATATACCTACATTTATTTCACACTACTATTACTTTTCATATTCAAAAAAATGATATGTGTATTAACTAACATTTTAAATTTTTGACTCAATTAATTTTATTTATATGCACATTAGTTATTTTTTCAAATAAATAAATACATGTATCACATTTAATAAAAAAAATTTCTTAGTAATATAAATTGTGTATAAAGCAAATTATAACTAATAATATGCTAACTACAATATTTTTTTATTTTCTTACATTTTAACATATAATATAAATAAAATTATATACATCTTTGTTGGGCTCAGGGGGAGCCAGCGATCACCTTTAGGACTACAGAGAGATGGAGTTAAATGGTTTAATGCCTAGCTTCTAATCACCAATTGGTTTTTAGAACCGTATGGCAACCATTAGCTTCAGAACTCTGTGGTTAAGCGTGCTTGAGCTGGAGAAGTCTAATGATGGGTGACCTACTAGGAAGTTTGTCAAATAAAAGCGCCTCAATCCTTACAAGTGGTATCAAAGCCTGGTCACATGTTCGATGGATGGGCTAGCATCGAATCAACCAGTCGGTGGTGGGCTAGTACCGGATCAACCAGCAGAGTGGGCTAACACTGTATCAACTAGCAGAGTGGGCTGGCACTGTATTAACTAGTAGAGTAGGCTGGCACTGTATCAACTAGCTGGCGGTGAGCTAGCACCGACAATTAAGGGTGAGCAAAAAAAACCGAAAACCAACTAACCGAACCGAACTGACTGGTTTGGTTCGTTATATATAGGTTCGGTTTGGGTTCAGTTTTTGAAAATAGATAACTGACTGGTTCGGTTTGATTTTGGTTTTTAAGTTGGAAAATCGAAAATAACTGAACCGACCGAACCACATATATATTTATTATAAAAATATTAAATAAAATATATTAATTAGAAAACATTATATATAAATATTAAAATTATAAATAAAAAATATTTTTTTAGTTATATAATTAAAGAATAAGCTTAAAAAATTATAAAACAATAAATAAAAAATAAAATCGGTTAACCGACCGAACCAAATCGAACCGAGTCGGTTCGGTTAAGTTCGGTTTTCTTCTGGTTCGGTTCGGTTTCGGTCAGAATTCTTCCAGGGTCGGTTTTGATAGTTCTTTGACCGAACTGACCGATGCTCACCCCTACCGACAATAAATGGCGGAGGCCCGAGGTGGGGGCCAAGTCAACTAGTGATATCGACATGTGAGCGCAGGACAAGATCGAGTCCCAGGGTATCGCTGAGGGGGAGATTGTTGGGCTCAGGGGGAGCCAATGATCACCCTTAGGACTACAGAGAGATGGAGTTAAATGGTTTAATGCCTAGCTTCTAATCACCAATTGGGAACAAGGATTGACATCCAGACAAGGTCAGTTTGAGGCTGGCAAGCTCAGATTGGACACAGGCTGGCGGTTACAAGCAGTTACATGGCTGCATCCTGATTTGGAGGGAATTCAAATGTGCCTTGGTGGCAGACTACCTACATGGCAGAAATCGGTTACATGTCTGTAGGATTGTAGTCTTGATCCCTATTAGCAGTTGGGGGTGTCAACTGCCTAGATAATAGGATAAGGATGGCAGAAAAGAAAACGGCCTTGTGATAACTGCTCCTTTGTAAGTTGTGTGTATATATATAGGTATGTAATGCCTTGGGATAATCTGTAAGAGGAGTCCCGTGTATTTCCTTGTTATTGTGGGATTAAATAACAGGTTGGGAGTGATTCCTGTAAATTATATGTTGCTTAGAATTATTACTATTGCGTTATGTATTTTATCAAACACCTTGTGTGCATATACTTTGTGTGTGCGTGTTGGCTGAATCAAGTAGGCAGACTTGATTGCCTTGCAGGCTGACTTCTCCTTTGGAGGAACGACCTTGTAACACCTGCTGACGTTAAAAAAAAAAAAAAAAAAAAAGTCTACTTTTCTCCTGCACGAATTCTCATATCCCTCATCTTTTTTTTTATTTCTTTATTACTACCCTCATGTATGAATTATAGAGGTCTACTGACGTTCAAAATAAAATTAAAAAAAAAAAAACAGATATGCTGCTTTTCTACATGAATTCTCATATCCCTCATCTTCTTATTTTTTTTATTTCTTTATTACTACTACTAGGGGTGTGCAAAAATAACTTAAAACTGAAAAATCAAACCGAACCAAACCAGTCGGTTCGGTTCGGATTTCAGAAATAAAATATTAATTCAGTTTAAACCGAACCAAATTGAATTCTTTGTATATTTAAAATTTTATATATATTTATAGGTTGGTTTGATTGGTTTAGTACGAATATTTTAAATTTTATTAATAATTTTAGTTTCTAAATATATAAAACTCTTAATAAAATGATTTTCTACCAAAAAAATTCTAACAAAACGTATTTAAATATATTTTAGAGAATTTGTTCATTTGATTTTTTTAAAAAATTAATAAATAAAATAAATATAAAAAATTAACATTAATATATCTTATAAATCTTATTAGAATATTGTAATATTACATAAATAAAATAACTTTAAAAATAAAAAGTGAAAAAAAAATAAAAAAAGAAAAAATAATCGAACCGAACTGAAAAAGTTCGGTTCAATTCGGTTTTAGGAATTTCTTACACCGAACCGATATAGGTTCAGTTCAATTCGGTTTTAGACATTTTTAAACCGAACTGACATTTGCACACCCCTAACTACTACTCTCTTACTCGAATTCTCATATCCCTCATCTTTTTATTTTTTTATTTCTTTACTACTACTATTTTTTTATTTTTATCTTTTCTTTTTTGAAAATATCATGGTCGTATTAAAATTATCACAATTTAATTTCAAAATATCATGACATTTCTTTAAAATATTGCAATTTAACTCCAAAATATCACCTTTTTTTTTTGCAAATATCGCGAATCAATAATTTTTCTTGAGAATATCATGATAAATTCATTTTATTGACTAATTAAATCACGCCAAACGCCAGTTGTGCTTCTTTGATGTGCTAGCTTTTATATGGGTAATGCGTCGTGTCTCGGTCCGAGACACGATGCGGGAGGGGCAAATTACCAATTTGCTCCTCCTGTTATAAGAAATTGAAAATTTTTTTGGGAATAAAAATGTAATTTTATATGTAAAATTACCTTTTAACCCCCCAAATATTTCTGACCCCCTGTAAAATGGGGGGCCAAAGTGGTAATTATCTCGGTCCGAGATAATCTTGGACCGAGACACTTATCACTACCCCTTTTATATATATATAATGGCTATTAGTACAAAAAAGCCAAACTTTTTTACCATTTGCAATTTTATCCAAAATGTTCCATTTTCATATTTTTATTTGCAATATTAACACAATTTGCATGTTGATCAAAATTGAAATAAAAAATGATAACGTGGTCCTTCATACACTAACCTTTGTTAGTGGTGCACCGCAACCATAATTAAAGACACCGTTTACTTAGCCGATTGAGTTGAGGCACAATATAATAGGGAGGTGGCGAGGTCAGTGGAAAAATGGGACACTAAAGAAAAGAGAGAAAACTTGAAAAATGGCAGATTCAGTATAGAAGTTATTGAAGTAATAGGGTGGAGAGGAAAGCTTTACATGGTTAATGCTAAAGGAAATGCATAAAAAGATGGGTAGGTTTATGATATTGAGGAAGAGAAATAGGAGAATATGCCAGCAAAAATGGTTATCGGATGGACAAGACTAGAGACGGCATCAACGACAATGGATGGCGATGATAAAATGATATATGTGGTGGATGAAGAGAAGAGAAGAGAAGGTTGAGTATGATGATGAAGAGGATTCATGGAAGAAGATAATTGAGTTGTCAGAACTTAAAAGTGCATAGCAGATAGCTGCCGGAAGAGGGAGAGTTTGCTGACGTGGAGGTGGGGTCATATTTATAATGTGAGTACTGTCCACATCATCATTTTTTATTTCAATTTTGACCAACAGGTAAATTGTGTTAACATTGCAAATGAAAATTTGAAATTGGGACATTTTTTGTAAAAGTTAGAAAGTTTGGATAAAATTGCAAATGGTCGAAAATATTTAACTTTTTTGTACCAATAGGACATATATAATAGTGATAAATTAAGATATGCATTATTTTAAATGATCTATATTTTAATTCGATAAAAGGAAATCAACAAATATATATACTTTTTAAATTTTTAAATAAATTTAGATGAGTTATTTTTTTTAGTAATTTCAAAAAATTTAACTGATAAAAAATTAAAACTATAAGAATATAATAGATAAAATTTTAATATATAAAATCTAAATGTAAATATTTTGAACTATTTTTAATAAAAGTTAAATCTCCGAAAGTTAAGTATTCAAATGGTATAATTCTCTTCGAGCCATTAATTAATTAAGAGATCGACCATTACCTCCCGCTCTCCAATTTCATAAATAAATAAAAGCTTAATCTATTGATAAATACAAACATAAATATTAAATGTATGATAAGTAAAAGTATAAGAGTGCAATGAGTCAAAAAAAAATATTTATATATTTTAAGGGATATATATAAAAAAGTACCATGTGGTTAGACAGTTTTTCACTTAAAGGACTGTGGTATTTTTTGTCATATTTAGGAGTTTGTGGTTTCATTTTCTAACATTTTAATACTCTGTCAACTATTATTGTCATTATTTTATATCAAAATGTTAATATAACGCTATATTTCATTAATAAAAATATTTTACATGTGATTTACCATCAATATAACTATTTAGATATTTTTAAAAATATTATATATTTATTTTAAAATTTATTTCTTTTTTTCCTAATAAAATTAAAAATAGATCTTATTTTTATTTTTTGTAAATTTATTTTAGTTGGTTGAATGATATACTACTTAATAAATAATTTTACAATTAAATATTCATATTATTTTAGCATTACATAATATATTTTTAATAATATTACTAATTAGGGTACTAAAATGCAAGTAAAATCAAACCACAGACCCCTAAATATTACGAAAAATACCACAGTCCTCTACGTGAAAAAATGTCTAACCACATAGTACTTTTTTTATATTTATCCCTATATTTAATAGAAAAACTCATAAAAGTATGGATGACAATGTCACACCCTCGCTACTATTTACTCCATTAATAGACATAATTAAGGACTTAATGAAAAAAAAAATCTCTGGTCATCAATATTACAAGAATTAAATACTAAATTTTAATGCTATTCAAAAGTTTACATGTCTATATACAACCCAATGTTGATACAATAATTCATAACAAATTATCACATCTCATTTTTCTTAGATATTTCTAAAAAGAAAATTTTCTTCTTATCCATCTTCTTTTACTGTCGTGGTTTGTGGCACTGTCATCTCTCGCTGCTGACTAAGTAGTAATCAATCACCTATACTGAAAATTTTAAAACAAAACGAGTGTGAGTAATTTCAAAAGGAAATTACCCAGTGAGTGAATAAAATATTATTTTGAAACATTATCACAAGAAATCTTTAAAGAACCAACTTTCAGAAATTTTAAAAATAAGAATCATTGAACTTCAAATATTTTATTCACATTCAGATATATCTCAATTTCAAAATCAACCACATCCATTACTCATTCGAATATTTCATAAAATCCCCTTTTCTATACATATTTATTTTATGAAATAATAGGGATTCAATAACCATTAGTATTAAATGAATACACTATATCAACATCTATATAGCAT
>CATIWO010027587.1:0-25621 GCA_949673435.1 Macaranga tanarius | reverse complement strand
TGAATAATATTTTATTTTAAGTAATTTAAATATTTGTTATAATAGTAATAATAATGAAATTAATAATTTTAATTTTGTTAATAATATATATATATATATATATATATATATATATATATATATTATTTATTCATATAATATCCGGTACTATATTCGGTTTTTGGTTCGGTATCGGTACGGTATCGTTTCGGTTCTGGTACGTTTTTTAATAAATCTCCAGTACCGTACCAGATTAGTAAAACGGTCTGATTCCATTCGGTTCGGGGTTAAAATTAATCGATTCCGGTACGGTTTTTTGTCTATCGATTCAAATTTTCGGTTCGATTCGATTTTTTCTCCGTCTCATGCTCAGCCCTAGTTTAAGGCATTGTAAACCCAAAATTAGGTGAGTTTATAGCTGTTTGATGATGTAAATTTTTTATTAAATTAAAGGGACGAAGGTGAGTTATTTGCCATTCGGACTTGTACATGAGAGGAAGATGCTTTCCTATTGATGGGACTATTTTGAGGGACAAAGATATTCAAGTTGTGATTATTATTATTATTATTATTATTATTTTCTTAAAATTGTTTTTTGGGTGCTTAGATCATCAGCAGTTACAATTAGCTCAAATATGAAAATCTCCATTCTACACATTTGAAACTTCTTGATTCTATGCATTAAAAAATAACTCATCATTTAGGAGTTTCTAGTTTTGGGTTTAAATGTGAAAGTTTATTATCTTGTTTAATGTTTAGTTGTTGAAAAATAAGGTTAAAAAAACTTAAATAGTTATTTATTTATTTATTTACGAGTTCAGTCTTGTAAATTAAATAATAAAAATAACTTTTTTATATAAAATATTTATCGTAAAATTAACAAATTTTATATTTTTCAAAACAAGTATAAATGTAAAACTTAATTTGTCTTTAATTTTTTAAAAAACATTATTTTCTCAAATTAATGTCATCTATGCAACCATAAAGACAAGGCTATAAGAAAACCAAAACACTTGCAATGTCTATTTTTGACAATAATTGCACAAATATTGTTGCGAAGTAACTTTCTACAGAGGGTAGGTGTCAAAGTAAAATAAGTTATTAGTCAAAGAAAAATAAGTTATTAGTCAAAGAAAAATAACTTAAAAATATGGAAAAACAACTTTCTATTTTGAAAACGGGAAATTATTTTTCAAAACTTGAATGTTTATCAAATATAAAGAGAGAGAGAAAAATAAAAAATAATGTTACCATTTTTATGTAATATTATATAATTTAGGAAAAAAATTTATTGCAAACTAAATAGCAAAAATACTTTTCAACTATTTTTCTAGGGTAATAAACTCCGCAGGTCACTGAAATTTGATTAAATTTCAAAACGGATACCTAATTTTAATTTGTTTCTTTTAAATCACTGAACTTTGATTAAATTTCAAAACGGATACCCAATTTCAATTTGTTTCTTTTAAATCGCATAACATCAATTTTATTTCACAGATGATACATGCTGGAATTACTAAGTGTTACGTACAATAAATAAAAAAAATTATTTGACTAGAATTTTGTAATTTGAGATAAAAAAAAATAGGTGTTGGTTGACGTGGTGAATAGATAGAAAATATTCTTTCTCCGTTCGCTATGTCAGCAAAACACCCTTTAATTCCAGCAGGTATCATCTGTGAAATAAAATTGATGTTAGGTGATTTAAAAGAAATAAATTGAAATTGGGTATCCATTTTGAAATTTAATCAAAGTACAATTATTTAAAAGAAACAAATTGAAATTGGATATCTGTTTTGAAATCGAATCAAAGTTTAGTGACCTGCGGGGTTTTATACATATTTTTCTAGTATTGTAGCCAAACATAAAAAAATATTTTTCAAGAGACAGAATATTTTCCGCAAAGAAACGGAGCCTAAATTTAAAATTTTCATACAATTGAAATAAAAAAAAATGCAAACCAAACTGAATTCTCAGCTCAAACTATAATAAAATTTACCCTCAGTTTGATTTGAAAACTTTTTTCAACTTGCTATATCAAATATGGTAATGAAGAGGCTAATCTAAATTTATAATATTTGGACATATAATGGCCTATTGATATAAAAAAATTCAAATATTTACGATCTTTTGCAATCTAATCCTAAACTTTTAATTTTTACAATAATGTCATGATTTAGTAAATATTTGACAATTTTAACACAAATTATTTTTTGGTCAAAATCAAATATAAAATGATGATGTGACATCTATAAAGTGTCAAATTTACCCTTTATATTGTAAAATAAATAAATGTCTATTGACATAAAAAAATCCAAACATTCCAGACTTTGACAGTTTTATGTCATATTTAATTTTTTTCAAAAACTATTTTAATTTAAAATTATTTGATCAAAATTAAAAAAAAGTATTAATATAATAATTGAAAAATTAAATTTAGACATGATAAAATTTAAATTTATGATTAACTATTATTTTAATAAATTTTTAAAAATTATATATGAGTGTGTTGTAAAATAAGAAAAATTTTCTTTGCATTTTAAAATTAGATATTTTTAACTACTTTCATGAAATAATTAAAAATTTTAAATTAACAAGAGTAATAATTTTTATATTAAAAATATCTTTATTTTTTAAAATCATTATAAAAATCATTTGTGAATTTAACAATTTCTTAATAGTAAAGTTAATTCTTTAATTGTGTTTGTATTTTTATTTAAATTTTAAATAAATAAATATTAATTGGCTAAATTAAAAATTTTATCAAATTTTAAAAGTTGGGATAAAATTGTCAAAAAATTCAAATGTTTGGGTTTATATACCAATAAACCATTATAGATTTAGAAAATTAAAAAAAGGTAAATTTAACATTTTATAAGATGTCAGGTCAGCATTTTTAGTTAATTTTGACTAAAAAACTATTTATGTTAAAATTATCAAATATTTACTACATTAGAACATTATTATAAAAATTAAAAGTTTGGAATTAGATTATAAAAAATCATAAACGTTTTGAATTTTTTTCATCAATATGCCTGATATTAAATAGAATTTTTTTTTTTTTTTACTCAAAAAGGAATATTTTAAAAGGATGGGCTTCTTTTTCAAGCTAGAAAACATTTATTATCATGGGCTTGTTTGCCCTAAAGTGACCCATCATCTATACACACACCACCACTACCATGAGTCCTTGACCGCCATCTTTCAAGTTACAAAGTTGGGTTAGATCATTGAAGGTGGACTTTTGTTGTTATTTAGTATTCATTCATGGAACTCACAAACTATCATGGCATTGGCATGCACTCAAGGTTCCCTTTCTTTTATGCTTTCAAAGCACAAAACCAGGTAAAAGAGAAAAATGTGAAGAACCCTTTTATGCTTTCAAGGTTCCCTTTATCGCACAAGGGCATATCTTGTGATTTAGGAGGTGCAATTGCTATAACATGTGAAGAACCCTTGTCCAATGTCCATTATAACTAGAACAAGATTCTTGTGCAATTTCTTGTAAATGAGTCTATTTGGGCTTATATGTTAAGTCACTTTCATCCCAAACATAACAAGAAAATTTTGAATAAATCATGTACAAGACAGGGATGATGTTAAAAGCATGAATGGCATGATTTTAATTTTACCTTTCGTCCATTGATTTTTTTTAAAGAAACCAAGGTAGTTGGAATTAAACTGTTAATTCCATCTATTACAAATAAATATTTGACCATCGAATTAAATATTTGACATGATTTTAATTTTTTTAAACACTTCAAAACTCCTTTAAAAAATTACTAAGAATATAAAATTTAATTTTTTTATTGACAATTACTCTTATGTGATTTTTCCTATGCCTGATTAGTTTTAATTAAGATTAAAATTTAATAAGCTCTCGATACTATAATTTTTTTCAAAATAAATTAGCTCTGATTGAGATGCAAACTGAAATGTTCAAAATGGAAGAAACAAATTCAATGCTAAAAATACTGAAAATCGAAAATATATATTATTTTGTTACATCATTTTAATATTAGTAGTGGGGAAGAAAAGCATTGATTTCAGGTTCAGCATGCTTTTACCTCATTGTGAGGAGCCATTATAATTGCGAACATTATGTATTGTGCTTGAATGGACTTTGCTTTGCTGGTCCTCCAAGCTAAGAAAAGTAGAGAACTAACCTCCCATTTGCTCCCATTACCTTTTATTTTCCTCACATTTTGATTACTATTAAGAGTTTAATAATTAAGAGTGAGATGAAGCCTTGAATAACAATTAATTTGTTGGTGATTAAGCTTGTATTAAAGGTTAATTAATCACACGCATGCATGTACTTATAATTATAATATACACCCTTTTCTTGCATTCTAATACACACATCATATAAAATATTATTTTGTACTCAAAGCCACTTCTTCTAGGCTTGTCATAAAACTGCTTAACATGTGATTGAATGTTCCATCATTCTATGTCACCACTTGGCTTGTTCTAATTGATGCTATAAAAAAAGACATCATGTATTGAAAAGAACAATGATCCTAAAAAAAAATTGACATATTTTGATGCAAAACACCAATTTCTACCAATATATATATATATATATATATATATATATATATACATATAGAAAAATTACAATAAATTGGTCACAATTTTAAAGAGATTTTAGTTTTAATTTCTACATTTGTTTTCTCGTCCAAGCTTGGTGAAGATATATTATTTAATTTGTTTCCATTGTTTGGCAATATGATTTTGTGAATTAGGATTTTTCATGTTTTATTATATTTATACATTCTCAATTATTAACTTCAAAATATAGGTTGAATTTTTATTATTTAATCAATAACTACCCACTATAAAATACAAATCTAAATTTTGAATGTAAAATATAAAAATTATATGAGATTGGGAGAATCCTATTCTCTAATTTGTATTAACATGCAAAAAAGATTTAACTTAAATTAATGAACACATAATTACATATACACATATAAGTTAGGTGACCATCTAACAAATTATTTGTTTTAGGCTTTTAGCAAACTCTACTCGACATATGTGCTTTAAAAGCTACTCAAGTATATAGCAAAACATGATTTTGAAAGCAATGTCATTAAGAACAGCAATTAGATTGCATTAAGGACAGCAAAACGACAATATAGAGATTAAATTAAGGTATTAAAAATTAAAAAAGATGACTTGCATGGCCTTTTGAACTTGATGGATTATAATTAACTGCACTAAAATCTTAGGAACTTTCTTATTTATTCTAAATATATTATATTTATACAGTGTATTTTTTATTTTTATTTTTTTCATCCAATATTTAGTAACCATAAGAGCTCTGACTAATCCGGAATCAAGCCGGATGGATCCATAAGGGGACAAGTTTCTCCCAATATTTGTTTTCTTCATACATAAGACTCAAATTCGAGACTTTATTAATTAAGCGAATTCAAACTTCTTACCACTTTGTAGTGTCATAAAACATTTAGTATATGTGCCATCAATTTCACTATTAGAATGTAATATTTAGAAAATGAACAATATATTGTTGGACTAACATGAAGTTTTGCGTGATGAATTTTAGTTAAGGCAATTTGGGAAGAATAAAAATTTATATTGGACAGAAATAAGTATAAATAAATATAGTCAATAATCATTTTGTTCTTAAGTTTCTAGCAACATTTTCCCAAAAAAAAAAAAGCCAAGCATACTACCACTCATCAACACCTTATAAAAGGCAGTCCAAAGCAGAACATTTTTCACTTAAAATTACTACTGCTGCTACAACTTCACTTTCAACCAAAACACTTAAAAAATACAAAACAGCAAAGAACATGAATTCTAAAGCTTATTTCTTTGTCTTCTCTGTTATAGCACTTCTCTTGACTTCAAGAGCTCAAGAAAGAGCTCCTCATGGCCTAGCTTATGAGAACCCGGTAGCATTTTCACCTTCAGCAGTTGAATTTTTCCATCCAAAAACACAACCTAACACCAAAAACCCATGTGCTGAATCATCTGGTTGTTCTCCATTACCTCTTGCAGCTCAAGTAGAAGCTAATCAAGCTCAGGAAAGTCTTCTATCAACATCCCAGAAAGGTGGAAGTAGTGGGCTAGGAGCTGGCAGCATTGCAGGCATTGTGGTTGGTTTGGCATTTGCTGTGCTTCTGGCTATGGGAGGTTTCTATGTATTTGTCACACGTCGAGCTAATCAGAACCGAGCTCACTCTGTTCAACCAAATGCTTGAAGGTGTCTCTACATTAGGCTTCCCCTCGTATTGTTCTGTTTTGCTGCTCATTCTCTTAATGTATTCTAGTTTTTGGTGTGGAATGTATCTATGGTTTTATTAGTGAACACTTGCTTCATATTCGACAAGTTTACATTTTATCAGATTTACAATTAGGAACATGAATGAATTCTCAGCAATGCAGACGGATGCGACAAGTGCAAAAATGTTAAATGGAGAAGCTTCAAAGGCAAAGCAGACAAAATTAAATCTAATAGTACAATAATGGAATATCTACCCCATAATAAGAATGTTTAAGGGTATAATTTTATAATCTTCGCTCTGTTCAGTCAAAGAAAAGGACCATTATCATTCAAGACAATAAATGAACAGAAACTAGAAGTTGGAAGGAAATATATCAAACTGTTCTAAGCTTATGCCACCAGGTTATCAATGGAAGAAAAACATACAGGAGTAGATGGCCCAACAAATCCAAATTGCTTCTGTATTAACTTTTGTTTCATGCCGATTCTATGCCTCAGTCACAAACTAACAGACACCCGAATTGGTTGACAAATCATAGATCAGGCATCATGTGAAATAGCGTCTTTACTTAATGTAAATTCTGTTTGCAGATTATGAATAACCATTTATTCAGATATATATTAGAATCGAATACCCCAGCTATCGATGCACAGCTCATTGGCAAGTTATAGATTAGGAAATTCTGAAACATAGAACTGCAGAAAAGGCCATCCAGACACAATGAACCTGAGATAAAGATACGATCTCCGAATATACTGGGAAACAAGCAGCATTGCAGTCGAAAGCTTAATCATAGGAACCAATGTTTGCAAGAACACTAATCCTTACTTAATTCAGGAACATCCCATATTGGGACAAAACAAGTCCTCAGGTTCTTCCAGCTTTGAACAACGATGTGATGCAGACCTAATGGAAGATTAATGCATGAACATATATGACCTCACATGAAACTAGATCACTGAACTTAGATACCAAGTAGGGGTGAGCAAAAATAACCGAAAACCGAATTACCGAACTGAACCAAACCAGTCGGTTCGGTTTTCAGAAACAAAATACTAATTCGGCTTAAACCGAACCAAACCGAAATATGTTCGATTCGGTTCGGTTTTTAGAGTAAAAAATAGATAAAAACCGAACCGAACTCTAATATATTCTAAAATTTTTTATATATTTATAGTTCGGTTTGATTGGTTTACTAATAATATTTTAAATTTTATTAATAATATTAGTTTCTAAATATATAAAACTCTTAATAAAATTATTTACTACCAACAAAATTCTAACAAAACGTATTTAAATATATTTTAGAGAATCGGTTCATTTGATTTTTTTAAAAAATAAATAAATAAAATAAGTATAAAAAATTATCATTAATATATCTTATAAATCTTATTAGAATATTGTAAAATTACATAAATAAAATAAATTTAAATTTAAAAAGTGAAAAGAATATTAAAAAAAGAAAAAATAACCGAACCGAACCGAAAAAGCTCGGTTCGGTTCAATTCGGTTTTAAGAATTTTTTATACCGAACTGATATAAGTTCGGTTCAATTCAGTTTTAGTCATTTTTGAACCGAACTGAACCGACTTTTGCTCACCCCTAACCACATGTGGAAAAAAATTGTCATAGAAAACTTTTATGAATGGCATTTGCATCTCTTGCATAAGGATAAAAACAAGATTAAAATGTAAGGTAAAATAGAAAAATAATATTAATTATTATGTGACAAATCAATTCTCTTTTAGAATATAATGAATTATAAATAAAGAATTTTATCATGTTAATTTATAAAATTAAGTTTCATCTACTCTAAAAATATGCAATTAATTTTCGCTTTCTTTAAAAGAACAGAATTATTCTTATTGCACAATCAACAAAATGAAGTAATTATTTTCTATAATTCATCAAGTATATTTAAATCATTTCGCCTTCTCTTAATTAAAAAAATATATAGGAGCACAAAAATCAAATCATATCTAATCATATCATCAGCAATAAGGACAATGAATAATTCTAAGCAAATACTTAAGCCTACCTATGGACAAAATAAACATTAAATAAAAGAACAACACATGACTGTCCAGACAGAATTATAGATTCCAATACTCATTCCCTCAGCATAAAAATAAAATCTGCGCCGGCAAATTTTGTAAAATTACAATTAACTACATGCATTTGGCATTAGCCTAAAAGAGGGATGAGATATTGACAATGTATAAGAGATAGAGGCCTGCAATTAACTAGCTTGTTACTAATGTATAGTACAGTTAACAATGCATATAAAAAGCAATCTATGTTCTAATTAACTCATACACATAATGGGGGCCAAAGACAGCATGTTTCGATATGCCGATGGCACAGACAAATTGTTGATGTTATTGGGGGCTTTGGGCAGCATTGGAGCTGGGATTCAATACCCTCTAACTATGTATGTACTTAGCTATGTGATCAATGAATTTGGACGTCCTAATATTACTTTGTCTAATGAAACAGTGAACAGGGTAAGCATTTTAAATGTGATAGCAACTATTTTGTTATATAACACTCATTCTTATTGGTTTATAGAGGAAGGATTCGTACTTGAGTTTTTGCTTAAATTCAGAGATGCATTTACTGCTAGATTAAACATACTGGGGCCGTGCTTTTTTCTTTTTTTTTTTTTAATGATAAGAGTTGCATTATGATTCTATACTCCTTTTTGTAAAATTTCTCTTAAAGTGCATAGAAACTTTTATAACATGCTACATGTTTTGTTAATTGTTGTTGACAGTATTCACTCAAGCTGCTATATGTTGCAATTGCTGTTGGACTTTCTGCTTTTTTTGGTAAGTTCTTTTATGCTAAGTCAACTCTTAGCAGACTACTACTTTGGAGAATTATTGCAAAACAATACACAACCTTTAGTATTTTTTATAATTTAATCACATCTTTTTAAGGGTGGAGATTTTTGCATTCCACCACTTTATTTTTACACTCCATTATTAATGTTTTTAACGTGTGAAACATATAAATATCCTTAACTTCAATATCTACTTTTATTATAATTTTTTCATTCTCATAATCCACTATTAATATTTTAAAATTTGAATGACATAAATATTTCTAATTTAAATATTTAATTTTTATTAATAAAAATTTTTTGAATTAATTTATTTATTACTTACTAAAATATTCAACTATATCTATGCAAAACAATTATTTTAATCTTTTAATATTCACAAAAGGCATAAATTCTTAATAAATTTATTTTTATTTTTATTTTTATTTATAAAATTAAAATTAATATTTGTGTGTAATATAATTTATTTTCATTTTTAATTGCAGAAGTAAATTATTTGAGAAATTTTAAACTTTAATTATTTTTAAATTTGATTTTAAATTTTTAATCATATTTCTAAATATAAATTAAATATGATTTAAGCTAATTAGTTGATTTAAGTTTTTTTAGTATCTCTCATTATTTTCACAAAAATTTAATATTATAATAATTATTAAAGATTTTAGTTATCATATTCTTTTTTTTTTTTTTTTTTTTCATAGTGTAGGAAGATACTTACTTATTAAAATAAAATCGTATAATATGAATAATGTAGATATTGATTAATCTATTTAGAATCAAATTATATTTATGTATCTAATGCCTTGTAAAAAATTTTAAAATGATACAAATAAGCACAAAAAATATGTTTAAGCATTTAATATTAAAAAATAATTTACACACATATAGTTCTTGTTTTACTAAAATATTGTTAATATAATATTTTTTTAGAAAGCTAATAAAATTTAATTTCATTAAAATAATTTTTTATTTTATAAATATTTTAAATAGTAAAAATTAAAATAATTTATTTTTCCTAAGGGTTATAAGTTTATTTATATAATTATCATGTAAAAAAACTTAAATAAATTCACAAGGAGTATTAAAAGTTAAAGATATTTGTAACATTCACACCTTAAAACATTAATGATGAAGTGGAAAAATAAATGGGTGGAATGTAAAAATCTCCATCCTCTTTTTAATTTTTGCAAATTAGTATAAGATTTTCAATTTTTTACAATTCAATACATTAGTTAAAAATCTAGCTAAATTTCATTAACCTAGCAAGAGTTGGTGGCATGGATTCTAGGTCAGACACTTTTTTACAATTCATCAGAATGGTGGATTTCGATGTGGTACTCATGTGAACTAACTTAGATAATTTTGGTTGCCACGTCTATAAAATTTGGCTGAATTTTCAGCCAATATATGGAATTGTAAAAAATTAAAAGATCATTTAATTAAAAAGACATAATTAAATTACAAAAAGCACTAAATCAAGTGATAAGTAGATTTTGGTGATATATATCTTGTATTTGCAGAAGGAATGTGCTGGACAAGAACTTCTGAGAGACAGACTTCTCGAATGAGAACAGAATATTTGAAATCTGTACTAAGACAAGAAGTTGGTTTCTTTGACACACAAGAAGCTGGTTCTTCCACAACATATCAAGTTGTTTCTACCATCTCCAGTGATGCCAATGCAATTCAAGTTGCAATATGTGAGAAGGTTCGATTTCAGTACTATTATTTACTGAGAACATATTAGATTATCTATAGGATAAAATAAGCTTTAAGAGTCAAACTTCACAAGAGAATAAAAAGAACAAGAAAAAAGAAGCTTATCCATATATGTGAAACTGATGCAGAACACAATAAGATAGGATGTGTAGTGTTCTTAAATTTCACGAAATGCTGTAAACCTGAAGACCATTTTTCCATGGCATATATGTTTGGATTTTGGAATAGGTTCCATTTTGAGAGAATCGAAAAAAGCACTATCTCGTTGAAAGGTTCTATACGTCTGCTATTTTTTAACAGATTTCTCTATACAAAAGACTCCATTTTTTCCCCTTTTCAAATGGTAAATATTTCTCAGAAACATACACTCTGAATTAAACCCATATTTGAATTAAAATTGAGTCTTTTTGGAATACGGGGTAAGGTCTGGGCATGTGCTCCCTTCGCTCCCTCTATTGGGGAGCTACAATTGAACTATTTGGAAATGGATACTTTGAATTAGCTTCCAGTTCATCAAAGTCCCCCTTCCTAACATTCAATAAAGCCCACAAAAACAAGAAAAAACAGTATCTATATATATATCAGAGGTGAAGTAGAGGAGGAAAGCCTAAAAGTTCTGGGTATAATTCTATACTTCCGAAATTTGTATGCGTTAAGTGTGGGGGGACAAGGGTATTGAATAGTTATTAGATTGCCCTCAGTGCATATTCAATTTATAAGTTCCCAAGAATACTATATTTCTGTTTTATCTGATATTGCATAGAAGTTATACTATTTTATCAGATATTAGAATCTCACTCGATAATATACTAATTTCCCTTGATACTATCATTTTCAAATATCCCAGTTTTACTCTTATTTTGAAATTTCATAGGTGATCTAAGAACTTCATGCCTATCCAGTTCAGTGCTTGCCTCCCATATCTCGGGATATAGCATTGAGCAAGACCTCGAAAGTACACATCTTAGGTTGTACGCTTTCTTCTCGATTTGTACGGGAAGAGATTCTTGGGTAGCATAAAGCTATTGTTTCGAGCAAGAAGCGTACGTCGAGTTAGGTTCGTACGAGGGAGTGGTGATCCTCTGTACGGCAAAACCTTCTCGATATGCTATATCACGATGGCTCCATACGGTATAAGTATACATGGATAGCATTTTTTCTTGTTTTATTGGGATTTTTTCAAAAAAAAAAAAAAAATCCTTTTTTTGGGAGAAGCCGGCCCTTATTTATTTCCTCCCTTTGGTCGGAAATGCAAGCCGGAAGCTAGCTATCTTCCGACAACTAGAGATCCTATTTGTCAGGGATAAGAGACGACTTTCTTTGTCGCGCTCGCTCGCTCGCTACCTCACATGATCTTGCCCCTTCTCTTTTTGGGATACAGGGTAAGGTCTGGGCGTGTGCTCCCTTCACTCTCGTCTCTTTTGAAATAATAAATTCTTTCAAAATTGACTATTTGTCCCTTCGTTAGAGGTGTTACAGAAATGTCTGCGATTGAAAAAATAGCTCTATGCATGAATGATTGATACCCCTTCAAAATGGAAATTTTTGACAACTAAAAATGCTGATATTCTTAGAAATTATACATATAAATGGATGTCATTTCCACTAGAATTCAAATTGAATTCCTTATCTACCAAACAATAAAATGGAACATATTCTGAGAATCACACTGCATTCCCAATCCCAAATACTGAAGCAAAGTCAACATGCTCCGAATGTCTTGAATTTCATAATCAGTAGAAATTTCAGAGTCTTCAATATGTTACTAAGTTACATGGTGCAAAAATCTGGTGAAAAAATGTTAAGATGAATAGTCAGGGGAGGATCAAGCACCCTTAGTCGAGAACATTTCAAATGATAATTAGTATTTTTATTTTCAAGCAAAGTATAACAATTTTCATTCATTACTGTGATTGCAGATACCTGACTGCCTCACATACATGTCAACCTTCTTCTTCTGCCTTCTGTGTTCCTTCGTCTTGTCATGGAAACTTGCGTTGGCTGCTCTTCCTTTATCAATGATGTTCATTATCCCGGGACTTGTATTTGGCAAACTCATGATGGATGTGGCAATGAAGATGATTGAATCTTACGGCATTGCTGGTGGAATCTTGGAACAGGCAATTTCGTCTATAAGGACTGTTTATTCATATGTTGCGGAGAGCCAGACACTAGACAGGTTCAGCAGTGCACTTGAAAAGACATTAGAACTAGGAATAAAGCAAGGTTTTGCAAAGGGCTTGATGATGGGGAGCATGGGAATCATGTATGTAGGTTGGGCTTTTCAGGCTTGGGTTGGTACTTATCTGGTAACTGATAAAGGCGAAAAGGGTGGCTCCATCTTTGTAGCTGGAATCAATGTCATCATGGGTGGATTGTAAGTTAACTATATTTTTTTGTGTGGTAGACTTCTGAAATTTTGTTTTTCGCACCAATGAGCTTTAGCTCAATGGTATTGGAGTCATCTCCAGGGCTGTCAAATCATGAATTCGAATATATAAATAAATATGATTTGATTTCAGGTCCAGAACTCATAGTTTCAGTTTTGTATTTGCAGGAGCATTTTAGGTGCACTCCCAAATCTTACTTTTATCACGGAGGCAACAGTTGCTGCTACTCGTATCTTTGAAATGATTGATCGAAATCCTGCTATAGACTCAGAAGACAAGAAGGGAAAAGCATTGTCATATGTAAGAGGAGAAATTGAATTTAAGAACATCTATTTCAGCTACCCATCAAGGCCTGATACAACAATCCTGCAAGGATTGAATCTAACGGTTCCGGCAGGTAAAACTGTTGGTCTTGTTGGTGGTAGTGGTTCAGGAAAGTCTACAATTATTTCATTGCTCCAACGATTTTATGACCCAATTGAAGGAGAAGTTCTGTTGGATGGTTACAAAATAAGGAGACTTCAGTTGAAATGGTTGAGATCACAAATTGGTCTAGTTAATCAAGAACCAGTCCTCTTTGCTACTTCTATAAAGGAGAACATATTGTTTGGGAAAGAAGGGGCATCAATGGATGATGTGATAGATGCTGCTAAAGCTGCAAATGCTCATGACTTCATCGTTAAGTTGCCGGATGGATATGAGACTCAAGTAAGCTAACTGTTTATTCTAGTCCCTATCTCAATTGAAGAAATATTTTGTTTTCTTAACCAATGTTCCTGAATTATGCAAAGCATAGCATCTAAGCTAGAAGTGCCTTCAACAAGTCGCTCTAGAACACATCTTTCAGGACTAACAACATTAGCTTGGATAATTTCCAGGTTGGTCAATTTGGATTTCAAATGTCTGGTGGGCAAAAGCAGCGAATCGCAATAGCAAGGGCTCTAATCCGGAACCCCAAAATCCTACTGCTTGATGAGGCAACTAGTGCACTTGATACACAATCCGAAAGACTAGTGCAAGAGGCAATTGATCAGGCATCAAAAGGGAGAACAACAATCACCATTGCTCACCGCCTTTCCACAATCAGAACAGCAAACTTGATTGCGGTTCTTAAAGCAGGGAGAGTAATTGAATTGGGGTCTCATGAAGAGCTCATGCAAATAAATGATGGACAAGGTGGAGAATATTTCCAGATGGTTCAGTTACAACAGATGGCAACAGAAAAGGAGGCTCCTAATGATTTTAGCTACAACAATGACGGGAGAAGCTTCCATAAGATGAATGTTGCACCAAGCCCACTTAGAATAAGGTCAAGTGCCCAGAACACTCCAATAGTGCACCCTTTCAGCCCTGCCTTCTCCTTTGGCACACCATATTCCTATTCAGTTCCATATGATCCTGACGATGAAAGTGTTGAAGATGACATAAAGGGAATGAATTATCCGGCTCCTTCTCAATGGCGGCTGCTGAAAATGAATGCACCTGAATGGGGAAGAGCCCTGATTGGATGCTTGGCTGCAGTAGGCTCTGGAGCAGTTCAACCCATAAATGCTTACTGTGTGGGATCACTTATAGAGAATTACTTCCGCACCAACAAGTCTGATATCAAACACAAGTCCAGAACCTTGTCCCTTGTTTTCTTAGGAATTGGTGCTCTCAACTTCACCACCAGTCTTCTCCAACACTACAGTTTTGCAGTCATGGGAGAAAAGTTGACGAAACGAGTACGAGAGAAACTGCTGGCAAAGCTGATGACTTTTGAGATAGGATGGTTTGATGATGATGAAAACACAAGTGCAGCAATTTGTGCAAAATTTGCCACTGAAGCTAGCATGGTTCGATCACTCGTTGGGGACCGAATGTCATTGCTGGTTCAAGCATTCTTTGGTTCTCTTTTTGCTTATGCACTGGCACTTGTGCTGTCATGGAGACTAGCCCTTGCAATGATTGCAGTGCAACCATTAGTTGTTGGCAGCTTCTATATGAGGAGTGTTCTGATGAAAAGTATGGCTGGAAAGGCACAAAAAGCACAAAAGGAAGGAAGCCAAATAGCAAGTGAGGCTGTAATTAACCACAGAACAATAACTGCATTCTCTTCCCAGAAGAAAATCATAGGTCTATTCAAAGACACCCTGAAAGGTCCTAAAGAGGAGAGTGTTAGACATTCCTGGCTCTCGGGTTTAGGCCTTTTCAGTGCTCAGTTTTTCAACACAGCTTCTGCTGCGTTAGCTTTTTGGTACGGTGGAAGGCTCCTTATAGAAAGGAAAATATCGCCAGAGCACCTTTTCCAAGCATTTTTGATACTGGTTTTTACTGCTTATGTCATTGCAGAAGCTGGAAGCATGACTAATGATTTATCTAAAGGAGGCAATGCTATTAGATCAGTGTTTGCAATCCTAGACAGGAAGAGTGAGATTGATCCTGATAATTCACAGGGATTAGACATTAAGAAAGAGATAAAGGGTCGTGTGGATATCAAAAATGTGTTCTTTGCATATCCAACAAGACCTGATCAAATGATCTTCAAGGGTCTGAACCTTAAAATTGATGCAGGGAAGACAGTGGCGTTAGTTGGACCAAGTGGTTCAGGAAAATCCACAATCATTGGCCTTGTTGAAAGATTTTACGATGTGCTAAAAGGATTCATTTTAATTGATGGACAGGAGATAAAGAACTACAATTTGAGAATACTTAGATCTCATATTGCATTAGTCAGTCAGGAACCAACCTTGTTTGCTGGAACCATAAGGGAAAACATTGCCTATGGTAAAGAGAATGCAAGAGAATCTGAAATACGAAAAGCTGCAGTTCTTGCCAATGCAGATGAATTCATCAGGTACAATTGACAAAAAAAAACTATAGAATGAATCCAATTTATGACCTGCATAGGAGAAAATGCAAAGCATTTACCACTTTTCTGATCATATAATTGTGCTTTTTTGCAGCGGAATGAAAGATGGGTATGATACAAACTGTGGAGAAAGAGGAGTTCAGCTCTCAGGAGGTCAAAAACAAAGGATAGCACTTGCTCGCGCCATACTCAAGGACCCACCAATCCTTCTGCTGGATGAGGCAACCAGTGCACTTGACAGCATCTCAGAGAGCTTAGTTCAGGAAGCACTTGAGAAGATGATGGTTGACAGAACATGCATAGTTGTTGCTCACAGGCTATCAACAATACAGAAATCTAACCGCATTGCAGTTATAAAGAATGGAAAAATTGTGGAAGAAGGCTCACACAGTGAACTCATTTCGTTCGGCCGTGGTGGAGTGTATTATTCTCTGGTAAAAGGGCAAGGAAGCAGCTCCCCTTATCGTTGAACCCCAGTGACTGAATAAGAATCAATGATTCTGCGCACAATCTGTATCCACCCTGTCTCAGAAGGAATGTTTGTTCCTATAAGATTTACTTAATAGTTACGTATATTATGTTCTAGAGAGCTTAGATTGTCATTACTGTAATTATTAATCGTAAGCATCTACAAGAAAATTACAATTTTGTAACTGCTATATTTGTTTCTGTTGCGACTAATGGCAAAAGTAAAGAAAATAAAACACAATATTTAGGTGGAAAACTCCAATTTGAGGAAAAACCACGGCAGAAGAGAGAGAATTCATTTTAGGGCAGCTACAATAATCAACTTATTAAAGCCCTAATTTGGTACATAAGTATTTACACCCAAAAGTGAAGAAAAAATAAGCCAAAATTAAAGGGCTAATTATTATCACATCCTTGAGGTTTGGTCTATTACGCGACTAGATCTATGTGTTTTCAATAATTAACTTAAATGTAGTTGAGGTTTTACTTCATTAAATTATTACATCCTTACTATTTAAATTACCGTTAAATTATTACATCCTTATTATTTAAATTATTAGATCTATGTGTTTTCTATCTGCCTACTAGTTTACATGTTTTTGTTGAATGTCATTGGGTTTGTTTTGTATGTGTCTAGTATGGAAATATGCATGGATGCTATTAAGGTCATACTGTACTTGAGTAATATTTGAATTTTACTAGGAACAGTGCATTGGAGATGAAAGAAAAAAATTGAGCTAATTCAGATATCCGCTATTGATGTTCGGTTTATGATTGATTTTCAGCAGTATTGACTCCACCAAAACAGAAACCCCGGACATGTAATAAGATCACTCAGAACTTAGCTCCATGGGCTCCTACTTTAATAGTTAAAAATGTTTTGTTAGAAGAGATTCTATCAAGATCCTCCTTTTTTTTGTATAGTGAATATGTTTGTTGATTAATACTATGCTTTTTTATTTTAATTTTAAGTTAATTACTGAAAAAAATAGATGAATATAAAATCATATTATAAGTTTAGAGATCAAATAGAACTTTTAATTTTCCAAAATTAGTCCATTTAACGGTAAATTAAAAATTAAGGATGTAATAGTTTAACGGAATAAAAGTTTAAAAATATTTAAGTTAATTATTGAAAGGGCATACATCTAGTAATATAATAGGCCAAACCTCGAGAATGTGATGGTAACTAACCCAAAATTAAAAAACCCTCCGCCTTACATGATTGTGTTTCTGTCCGTGTTTAATGGAACACAGCCATGTTGGCCCCAGTTCGCTTCGGTTCCAGAACAATGATTTCTTGAAAAATGACAAAGGCAAACACGGCTGGAGATTTGCCCATGTCTCAGCTCATGTTCCTCTCAGGAAAAAGCTTCCAGATTACTACAAATATTACACAGCAATGTAAGAGAAGGACACGGTCGTGTTGCCTTATGAAACTGATTTTCTTCAACAAAATAGGTTGATACTGCAGGGACTTCGCCCCTGCATCGGCCTGATCCCTTCGCTCCAAAAATTTATTAATCTTTCACTGAAATTTGTCACACTGGGAGCTTGTCAAGCCAAGCCAACAAAATTCGAGTAACAACTCTAATACTAGTGACGGATTTCCGCAATTACGAGAGGACATAACTCACCTTTGCTCCATTTCGGAGAAAAATTGAGCTTTTTTTTTTATTCGGCGTTTAGCATCTTGTGCTACAATATAAAAACAACCAGAAAATGCTGCAAAAATAGGAAGATGACAATAAGCCATTGCCTGTATCTAGAAATGTAAGAACAAAGATGGGTTCTACTAAGCCAACTTACCTCAGAATTATCAAATCAATGTCATTTTTGATTCTTGATAAATTATTTGTTTTAAATATCTAATCTCATCTTCAACAATAAGCACACTAGGTTCTTCTAAGCAAGTAAAATTTAAACTACTTACGGACAAAACAAGTATTAAACAAAACCAACAGCATAACTGTCAACAAGGAGCTAAAAAATTCCAATTCTCATTCCCTCAGCAAGATATCAAGTCTGCGCAGTGGCGGCAAGTTTTGTACAAATACAAAAGCTAAATGCATGTGTCATTGACATAAAAGAGGAAAGAGATACTGTCAAAGAAAGAAGTCTGTAACAAATTGATCTGTGGCTAGAAATATTCAACAATGCATATAAAAAGCAATCCATGTTCAAATTAAGAATTGATGAAGTTAACTAAACTTTAGAAAGTTGCTTCACACTCAGATTCATACAAAATGGGAACAAAAAATAACATGTTTCGGTACGCTGATGGCACAGACAAGTTGTTGATGCTGTTTGGGGGGCTGGGAAGCATCGGAGATGGGATGCAATTCCCTCTAACAATGTATGTTCTTAGCAATGTGATCAATGAATATGGAAACCCCAACAGCTCTTTGACTAATGAAACAGTAAACAGGGTAAGCATTTCATACAAGTCCCACCAACAATCTTTTTTATTTTTTTAATGCAACCTTTGCCTCTTTTTTGGCTTACAAAAGAGGGGATGCAGAAACAAACTTGATTTGTTTGCACAAATTGAGATATGCACTTACCACCAAACGACATCATCACGGTGCTGCCATGGCCTCTTTTGTTTGTGATTAAATTAGCATTGCTATGCATGCTATATTTTCATTTCTGAAGTTTCTCTTGAGGTGCATAAGCTTTCATGACTTGTTAGACTATCTGTTAATTATTGTTGACACTTGACAGTATTCACTCAAACTGATGTATGTTGCGATTGCTGTTGGACTCGCTGCTTTCGTCGGTAAGTTCCTTCATAATATTTCCAAATAAAAATATAAACCATGTGATAAAAAGGAAGTTAAGTATGTTCTGTGGTATATTCTGATCAAACTCTATATATTTACAGAAGGAATGTGTTGGACACGAACTGCCGAGCGACAGACTTCTCGAATGAGAACAGAATATCTGAAATCTGTTCTTAGACAAGAAGTTAGTTTCTTTGACACACAAGAAGCTGGTTCTTTCTCAACATATCAAGTAGTTTCCACCATATCCAATGATGCCAATGCAATTCAAGTTGCAATATGTGAGAAGGTTTGATTTCAGTACTACTCTTTTCTTATAAATACTGTCTGCTCTTTTTTTCAAGCTAAGTGAAACAAATTTTCACTTCACAATGATTCAAAATGTTGGACCTTTTGCCTAATTGTAGATACCTGACTGCCTCGCATTCTTGTCAACTTTCATCTTCAGCCTCGTGTTTTCATTCATACTATCATGGAAACTTGCTTTAGCAGCTCTACCTTTCACAATAATGTTCGTTATCCCAATGCTTGTATTTGGAAGGCTCATGATGGATGTGATAATGAAGATGATTGAATCTTACGGCATTGCTGGAGCAATTGTTGAACAAGCAATTTCGTCTATAAGAACAGTATATTCAAACGTTGCAGAGAGCCAGACACTAGAAAGGTTCAGCAGTGCACTTCAAAAGACATTAGAACTGGGAATAAAGCAAGGTTTTTCAAAGGGCTTAATGATGGGTAGCATGGGAATGATATATGTAAGTTGGGCATTTCAGGCTTGGTTTGGTACTTATCTGGTAACTGATAAGGGCGAAAAGGGTGGCTCCGTCTTTATAACCGGGTTGAATATCATCATGGGAGGATTGTAAGTTAATCATTTCTTGTCAATTGTTCTGTTTAAGATACTTCAAAAATTTTGATCTCAGACACCAATGAGCTTCGGCTCAATGGTACTGTAGTCATCTCCAGGGCTGTGGAGCGTGAACTTGTAAAAAAATATGATTTGATTTCAAGTTCAGAACTCATAGTTTCAGTTTTGTTTTTGCAGAAGCATCTTGGGTGCGCTCCCAAATCTAACTTCTATCACAGAAGCAACAATTGCTGCCACTCGGATTTTCGAAATGATTGATAAAAATCCAGATATAGACTCAGAAGACAAGAAAGGGAAGGCGTTATCACATGTAAGAGGAGAAATTGAATTCAAAGACATTTATTTTAGTTATCCATCAAGACCTGAGACACCAATCTTACAAGGACTGAATCTTACAGTTCCGGCTGGTAAGACTGTCGGTCTTGTAGGTGGCAGTGGTTCAGGAAAGTCTACAATTATTTCATTGCTTCAAAGATTTTATGACCCAAATGAAGGAGAAGTTCTGTTGGATGGTTACAAAATAAAGAGACTTCAGTTGAAATGGTTGAGATCCCAAATGGGACTGGTTAATCAAGAACCAGTCCTCTTTGCTACTTCTATAAAGGAAAATATATTGTTTGGGAAAGAAGGGGCATCAATGGATGATGTGATAGATGCTGCTAAAGCTGCAAATGCTCATGACTTCATCGTTAAGTTGCCGGATGGATATGAAACTCAAGTAAGCTAACTCAAAAAAAAATTGTTCCCTGAACTAGTATGCTTGAATTGTGCAATGAATTGCTATAAAACACATCTTTCAGGACTAACAACATGAACTTGGATAATTTCCAGGTTGGCCAATTTGGATTTCAAATGTCTGGTGGGCAAAAGCAGCGAATTGCGATAGCAAGGGCTCTAATCAGGAACCCCAAAATCCTGCTACTAGATGAGGCCACTAGTGCACTTGATACACAATCTGAAAGACTAGTGCAAGAGGCAATTGATGAGGCATCAAAAGGGAGAACAACAATCACCATTGCTCACCGCCTTTCCACAATCAGAACAGCAAATCCAATTGTGGTTCTTAAAGCAGGGAGAGTGATTGAATTGGGGTCTCATGAAGAGCTAATGCAAATAAATAATGGACAAGGGGGAGAATACTCCCGGATGGTTCAGTTACAGCAGATGGCATCTGAAAATGAAACTCCTAATGCTTTTAGCTATAACAATGATGAGAGAAACTTCCATAAGAATAATGTTGCACCAAGCCCACTTAGAATAAAGTCAAGTGCCCAAAACTCTCCAGTGCTATACCCTTTCAGCCCTGCACTCTCCTTTGGCACTCCATATTCCTATTCAGTTCCATATGATCCTGATGATGACAGTACTAAGGATGACTTAAAGCAACTGAATCATAATGCTCCTTCTCAATGGCAATTGCTAAAAATGAATGCACCTGAATGGGGAAGAGCCCTGATTGGATGCTTGGCCGCATTAGGCTCTGGATCAGTTCAACCCATAAACGCTTACTGTGTGGGATCACTAATATCAAATTACTTCGGCACCAACAAACACGATATCAAGCACAAATCCAGAATCCTGTCCCTTGTTTTTTTAGGTATTGGTGCTCTCAACTTCACCACCAGCCTTCTCCAACACTACAATTTTGCAGTTATGGGAGAGAAGTTGACAAAAAGAGTACGAGAGAAACTGCTGGCAAGGCTCATGACTTTTGAGATAGGATGGTTCGATAGTGATGAAAATACTAGTGCAGCCATCTGTGCAAAATTTGCCACGGAAGCCAACATGGTTCGATCACTTGTTGGAGACCGAATGTCACTGCTGGTTCAAGCAATCTTTAGTTCTCTTTTTGCTTATATACTAGCACTTGCGCTGTCATGGAGACTAGCCCTTGCAATGATTGCAGTGCAACCATTAGTCGTTGGTAGCTTCTATATGAGGAGTGTTCTGATGAAAAGTATGGCTGGAAAGGCACAAAAAGCACAAAAGGAAGGAAGCCAAATAGCAAGTGAGGCTGTAATTAACCACAGAACAATAACTGCATTCTCTTCTCAGAGGAGAATCTTAGCTCTATTCAAAGACACCTTGAAAGGTCCTAAAGAGGAGAGTGTTAGACACTCCTGGCTCTCGGGTTTAGGCCTTTTCAGTGCTCAATTTTTCAGTGCAATGTTTCCTGCGTTAGCTTACTGGTATGGTGGAAGACTCCTGATAAAAGGGTTAATATTGCCAGAGCACCTTTTCCAAGCATTTTTGATACTGGTTTTCACTGCTTATGTCATTGCAGAAGCTGGAAGCATGACTAGTGATATATCTAAAGGAGGCAGCGCTATTCAATCAGTGTTTGCAATCCTAGACAGAAAGAGTGAGATCGATCCTGATGATTTGCGCGGATTAGACATTAAGAAAGAGATAAGGGGTCGTGTGGATTTCAATAATGTATTCTTTGCATATCCAACAAGACCTGACCAGATGATCTTCAAGGGTCTGAACCTTAAAATCAATGCTGGGAAGACAGTGGCACTCGTGGGACCAAGTGGCTCAGGAAAATCTACTGTCATCAGCCTTATTGAGAGATTCTATGATCCACTAAAGGGATCTATTTCGATCGATAGACAGGATATAAAGAACTACAATTTGAGAATGCTTAGATCTCATATTGCATTAGTCAGTCAGGAACCAACCCTGTTTGCTGGAACTATCAGGGAGAATATTGCTTATGGCAGAGAGAATGTGACAGAATCTGAAATAACAAATGCAGCAGTGCTTGCCAATGCTGATGAATTTATCAGGTACGATGAAAACAATGGACCATATATTAAATCCAAGCAAATGAACTTTGTGGAAGTGAGTGCAAGGTACTTACTACTTGTTTGATCATTTACTTGTGTTTTTTGCAGTGGAATGAACGATGGGTATGATACAAACTGTGGAGAAAGAGGAGTTCAGCTGTCAGGAGGTCAAAAACAAAGGATAGCACTTGCCCGTGCCATAATCAAAAACCCGTCAATCCTTCTACTAGATGAGGCAACCAGTGCTCTTGACAGTGTCTCAGAAAGCCTTGTTCAGGAAGCACTTGAGAAGATGATTGTTGGTAGAACATGTATAGTTGTTGCTCACAGGTTATCAACAATACAGAAAGCTAACTGCATTGCAGTTATCAAGAATGGGAAAATTGTGGAAGAAGGCTCTCACAATGAACTCGTGTCATTGGGTCGTGGTGGAGTGTACTATTCTCTGATAGAAGGGCAGTGAAGCAGCTGCCCTTATTGTTGAACTAGAATGATTAAGAATTGACAATGCTGATTGCAATCTATATCCACCCTATTTCAGAAGAAAGCTTGGTCCTAAATTTTGTAAACTTGAATGTGTCATTAAACTGAAGAGCTAAATATTGGTTAAGCTTGGTGAACTCACATTGCTTGTATATGGATGTAGTTTACATAAAAGTTGAGTGAATTATATTGATAGCTCAGGTTGTCAGTTCTGCAATCATGCTTGTAAGTGCGACACACAAACTTGTTCTGCTGCAACTTAATTACATATCCCTCAAGCTTAGACAGCTGAACATACCCAAATTAGAGGATCACAGAGAAATTTACCCAAGGAAAATGAACTATGGTTTTTCAAAATGTTAAAATGTCATCTTTATAAATGATCTTGCTCTTCACTAACATATTCCTCATGGAAAATCCCTACCATTAATTGACATCTTTCCAATGTTCATACTAATGAGCCTTGAAAATCCTCTAAATGTTAACGATCAACAAAGTTTTCCAAAATCTTTTATCTTAATTTGTACTCGCAATGCATTTCTAAAGCATTCTACAAAATATATAAATCAAAAACAAATTAGAAAATTAAGCATGAGCAAACTTTTTACCTGTACGAGCATCTGGTATTTGCATATTACCGCCATCACAGTTATAGCATATTTATATTCTTAACTGCAGATATAAAAAATCAAAAATACCTCTCCACTTGAAAGAACATGTTAGTAGCATTATCAAAACTCTTATGCTCACCACTGGGGGACTAAATGCTTCAGCAACAACTGAATGATTAGTATAGCAGTTTCAGTAACAGTATATACAAGATCGTCTTCAAAACCCTAATGATCAAGGGGATCAACAAAAGACAAATAAGACAACAAGGCGAATGAATATCACCACAGCCTTTCATTTCATAAGAATAGCAATGACTACATCCAACCTGTCAAGTCTAATTTGTCGGCAACATTGTACATAACAAGTTTATCCCAAACAGGGCCAAAGAGTTGCTTCCCTCCAATAGCAAATGTCAAGGCCCATGAACAAAGAAGAACTGAGAATGCTGTGAACCCAACTGCTGATCTGACAACATCTGCAAGATGATCATATAAATCGTCAATGAGTTGCAGAGATAACCAAAATGGAATTCACCAGAATAAAACAAACCAATAAGAGACTCCAAACGCCAAATATACATCACAATCAAAAAAATGCAAGCACACCCACATGCATGCCAACAAAATAATTTTCAAGATAACCTAGACAAGCACACACGTCACACAGTTGTTACTATAAAATTGAAAGCCATTCCTGAAGGGAACACCATGCTATGGCTATGGAATGCCTGCTTAAGAACGAAATTAGCTATTAACAGCCAATGATTTTTTTGAGCTTCTAAACTCAACTCAAACCACTAATATCCACAACATGACCTTCTATAGCATTGCTTCATTCACAAACTCGTAAATGCATAAAAGCCATATTATCAGGAAGTGGCAAAACTTCACAGAAACTCGATTTATAGCATTCCACCACGACATAAAATCCACAAGGATAATGACCAAATAAAAAATCCACCATCAATGGAATTTGTTCAGAAAATTGATATCAAAAGATTAATCATCAGGACTCCTAAGGCAATTATCAATACAAACACAAACAAAAATCTCTAAGCTAAGCACACTGTAGAAAAAATTGTTCCGTCAAGATTAATTTACTAATTAAAAACCCATTAAAATGGGTATATTTAAAATACACAAAAATCTTCAAATCTTTAGAAATTGAACTCAAGAAGCACTACCCTTTTCATGAAATAGAAAAAAGATGCCATCTTTCAATCTTCTTTCAATAACACCCACAAAATTTCTAATACCTAAATGCAAGCAATTAAGAAATGAAACAGTTTTATAATGAAAAAAAAAAAAGAAAGAGAATTACAGGGGCGAATTCGAGGGAAGGAGCGAGAATGGCGGAGAACAGGCCAGAAGTAGAAGCAATTGACAGCCCAAAGCCACGGCAATAAAGCATAGCCAAATTTGTAGAATCTGCGTGCGTAGTTTAAGGATTCCTCCTCTGAGAGACCCAGTGGTCCATCTACTGTTGGCCACACTGGAGCTGATGGTGCTAATATTGGATCGTTGCTTGAATTGGGTCTCCGTTCTTCGCTCGTTGTGATTGTGGCGTTGGCGGTGGCG
>CATIWO010027566.1:0-11178 GCA_949673435.1 Macaranga tanarius | reverse complement strand
ATTCTCATTTGTCATGCATCATCTTGCATTTGGTATTGATGCCATTTATAAATTGGCAATATGTAATGTTTGAGTTGTGAATGTTTATGCAATGTATATGAGAGTAGTGGATTGTGAAGTAAGAGAACATGCAAACATTTATGTATTTGTCAATTGAAAGAGTAATCAATGTTATATTGGTGTATTGAGATTTAAGAAGCATGTTGTGGTTGTGCAATGGTGTGTGAGAAGCATGGTTGAATGTGTATATACATATATATATCTTGTTATGATGTTTTAGAGGTTTGGTGTGGATTTGTGTGTTTAGAATATGTTGTTGTTGCTTGGTTTGAGTTTAAGTTTTGTGTTTTTACATTTTAACCAAATTCAAGGGCATTTTGGTCAATTCATATAAATGAATTTCGTCTTTGTGTCTTAATAAAAATTGAATCCCTTTGAACTATATTTCTGTAACTTTTTGAATCGATTAAATCCGAGTTCGGTAGAGGGAGTTATGGTCATTAGAGTGCGACATGGTCTGTAAGTCATGCTCGCAGCTCTTCAGACACGGCCGTGTGCTATTATAGCACAGCCGTGTGGTTCTGGAGCTGTATAATTCAAGCTCTCAGGCTCTAGAACATAGCCATGTTCCAAGATAGCACAGCTGTGTGGTCCTAGAGGCCTGGAATCCGAGCTCTCGGATGATGGCGCACTCCCGTGTGCCTTCATCGCACGGCCATGCGAGGCCTATTTTCAAGAGTTTAGTATTTTGACCATAACTTGAGCTACAGACCTCCAAATAAGGCATGGTTTAAAGATATGGAAACTTTAAAGAGTTCTTTACAACTTTAATGTTTTAAAAATTCCGAAAATCCATCTCCAAAATTTTCAAAAATGATAATACATTTTATTGCTTACTTTATTTTGAAATTGCCATATATGACCTTTAAGTATTCAAAACCCTATAACTTATTTTGTACATTTTCAAATGGAGTGATTCTAGTTGCATATAAAATTAGACTCATAAATAAAGAGTATTAATGATTTGGAAATGAATAACTTGGTTTTTATACATTGATATAAAAGCTTATACTCTGTTGGTTTTAAATTATATTTGTATAAGTACATGTTTTATGGTTGAATTTGATGTTGTGGTGCAATGTATAACTATGTGAATTTATGTGATGAGTATTTAGGTGCATGGAATATGGTTGTGTTCTTGAAAGAATTTTATTTTCTTTCTAATTGGAACACGTGTTGGTTGTGTTTGAGGCCACGTGTAGCGGGTCTCACAAATAATCACTTTGTAATCATACATGCATGAGTCTATTTATATGAAACATGAATTTCATCCCATACAGGAAATGATCTAACTTGATATTCTCTGCTCAGAGGAGAGGTCATTCCTGGTCAGGATTTATCTGGGCAAGATTTTGCCTAACCTCTATGTAGTATTCTGACCTCCCTAATATTTTCTTTATAATGAGAGAGCTTGTGTTCAAGTTTTCAATGACTTGATTAATGATAAAACATACATGTTGGCTTCCTGACTAGATGAATTTTCATTTATTATAATTTGCATGAGTTGCTAAATCTCATATGAGTTTCGAGACTAAAATTTTCTTCCTTGATAGTGTTAAGTCATGTAACATGATATTCCATCATTGTATATTTCAAATCATATTTTTTAGAATCATGCCATACATTATCTATTTGCATAAGTGTAATTATCCTACATAATTCGCTGCATTATTGAAATATATCATTCAACTTTTATGGGAGTAAATACTTCTCTCCTATTATTGTCAATATACTCTCGAACAAGATTCTCTTGAGAAGAAAATCTCCATTTTTTATATGGTGAATGAGGCAACTAAATAATATGAAGTTGACAACATACTTTCTTCACCTTGAAGAGGATATTCTTATGAATATAATTATTCAAGAAGCTCTTTATATCTACTATAATCTCGGAGAAGAAGTATTATCCAATGAATCCTCAAACTCCAATATCACTTACAAATTGAAAAGCTATATGGTGTCCTGAATCAAGTCAGCAGAACTCACTTTATTCTTCAGAGGAAATCTTAAGTTCAACTTTGTTAGCTCTATAGCTCGATGATTAACATGACGCCTATATAAATTCTACCCAAGGTAGATCATTTGTATAGAATTTTTCCCCACTCAAATTTATGGCCTCTCTGTATGAGTTTTTCTACACAACCAATGTCAGAAGAACCATCATATTAAATTTGACAATAGATCTACTAATGATGAAATTATTCCAACAAGTTAATTTCCCGATGTCAAAGACCGACCATAAATTAGCTTCTCATAATATAATTTTTGATGAGGACAGAAAAAGTTTAGCCAACATCAATTCATTCAGTTTGAAGTCATTGATATTCCTCAAACTCTTTTTGAGGGAGAGAACGAGATATGAATACTCTCTCTAATTATTGTCAAGTCTCTATGGATTTTAAAGACTACCTCAGGCCGAGTTAGAAGGGAAAGAAATTTCAGAAGTGCATCCAGACATCCTAAGAAGGTCTATCAAAGCTTGTTCAGAGGCTCCATTTTGCATTTTAAAGAAAAGTGAAGAAGTTTCATCAAAATTCCTCTCCGGGAAAATCCTTTGTAAGAAGAGGATATTGAGTACTCAGGATTTCATGACTCAAGAGCTATCTTCTTCAGTATAAATAGTGGATTTGAAGAATAATATCGTAGCACCTTATTGATCCTTCTATTTGCTCCATTGGAAATCAAAGGATATTTGTAAAAGGTCACAACGGTCGACTCAATCAACTTTGCTGGAAGGGTAACGGACATGTTAATAACACAAACTCTCAAAGACTTATGAGATCTTTTTATTGTTCTTATGGGATGAAAACCCATTTCATTTTTTACAAGATCTAAGGAATCTAAGGAAATGGAATATTAAATTCATAGATCTTTATGCCAACACATCAAATGGTGTGAGAAGAAAGCTAGCAGTTTGTGAGGATGATAAAATTGAAGATTTCGACCATAGAATGCAAACTGATGTGAATTTTCCTGATTAGGATGAAAGACGTGATTCAACAACCTCCTAGAAAGGCCATCCTACCTAGGGTATAAAAGATGATGAAGACAAAAACCTGATGCTTGTATGCTTCATAAGAAAAGAAAGAAATGCTCTTATTTTAATGCCTACACACTCACGGAGACTTAGCAGGAAATGAGGAAAAATGATTATCTTCAGCTCTCATTGTCACTTACATAGGATAAAAGATGATGTTAGGAAGATTTTGGAACAGAGGAATGGGATAAAAGGTTTAAAATTATAGAATTGCATCTCCAGTTAAGCATTGTCCTGTGCGGAATATTTCCTACCACCTTGGAAGGAATATCCCAAACCTGGCTTAATAATTCTATCATAATAAGATGGACATGGAAATCCTATTACTCTTATAGGTTATGTTGAAGAAGTATGTTTGGCAGAAAGGTGTTTATACAGTAAACTATTTTACCCCGAGCAGGAAAGGAGCATTTTGGCAAATTCTCTCGAATGTAGTTTTGATTCTTCATCTACAAACCTGCTCAATAAACTCAAATCAGAGTCTTAGAGCCATCTTCAAGTCTCAGAGAAAGAAACCTATCCTTGAAGCAACTATCGAAAAATGTAAAAGACAAGAAAAAAGCAATTCTTAGTTAGGATAATTCCTACCAGATCACTAAAGCCATCAATTTTATGTGGAGAAGCATAATTTACAGATTTGGGGTACCCAAGATTCTAGTGTCTGAAAATGGCAAGCAGTTCAATTATGATAAATTCAGAGAGTTCACTAAAGGGCTAAAAATCGATCATCGATTTAGTTATGTTTCGCACCCACAGATAAATGGGCAAGTGGAAGTATCAAACAGGACTATCCTACAGGGGCTGAAAAAGCGAGTTGAAGGCGCTAAGAACAGCTGGGCGGAAGAGCCACCAAGAATTCTATGGGCTTACAGGACTACTCCTAGAGCCACCACAGGGGAAACTCCCTTCTCCTTAACTTATTAAACTGAAGCAGTAATCCCCATAGAGATCGGAATGCCTTCACAAAGAGTACGGTATTGTAACTTGAATGAGAATAAAAAGGAGTTGAAAATCAACTTAAACCTACTTAAAGGCTTGAGATAAGAGACATCAGTTAAAATTGTAGCATAATAAAGGAAAGCCGCCTACTACTTCAACGCCGGAGTTAAGCCCAAACCCTTGATAGCGAAAGATTGAGTACTCAGGCTCCTAGTCGTCATAGACAATAAGGAAGGACAAGGGAAACTATCTCTTACTTGGGAAGGTCCATTCAAGATTGTGAAAGTAATCAGGCAGGGGACTTATCACTTGGCCGATGCTAGTGGAATCCTGCTCCCTCATGCATGGAACTCTCAACAGTTGAAGAAGTATTATCAGTAGAGGAACTCCTGGTCCCCTTGGACTACTCCCTTTGCACGTAAATCTACCCACTATAGCATCTTTTGTTCTTTTTGGTACTGCAAGGGATATTCTCATAATGTAAATGGATGCTTGCTTGGCCCTGTTAGCCATTTATGCTGTTTTATATGTTTTTTCTCAATTAAATGGGAGCTATCCTCTCTATAGATGGATTCATCTTATATATCTCTCTTTTTATCTGGTCAACTATGGTAATCTTCTTCAACATCAATTATTATTAACGTGTTACACTCTATTTGAAAAGAATTACTCTTGCACCAATCAACAATACTAGAAGACCACACAGGATTACTCCTTACAGGAATATCCCAGACGAACAGGATCATTCCTTACAGAAATATCCTAAAAGAATAGGATCATTCCTTACGGGAATATCCCCGAAAAATAGGATCATTCCTTATAGGAATATCCTCGAAGAACAGGATCATTCCTTACAGGAATATCCCTGAAGAACATCCTACGTGAAATGATCGACCTCCCTAACGAAGGGAGACATTTCACATCATAATATATCAATTTTCTCTAACAACATGAGAACACTCCCAGAAGTGACACTCCTAGAAGTGAAGTGCACCATAACATAATGCATTCGACCCATTTATGTCTCCAAAAGTGAGACGAACACCATTCACTCCCCAAGGAGTACTTGCGTAGGAATTCTCTAAAAAATAATCAGGCTCATGCCTAATACCCCTCATTGGGAATTAAAGTAAACATGAAATATCGATCAAAGAGAAATGTCACTTAAACATTTTCAGTAAAATGAAAGGGTAACACACTAGTCGAGCTAAGTTGCATTATTTCCATATTACAACTACTACTTAATCATACAAGTCAAACAGAATAAATATGAAGAGCTACTTAAGCTTCATCGCCCATGGTAGAGGAACCGGGTCTATCCTTACAAGCGCTGGAGACAGGCTTAGAGGAATTCCCTCCCTTAATTTCTTTGAGCTTGCCAGGTGCATCCATACCGCCTACAGCCTTCTCGGTGGTATTAAGTACATCTTCAATCTCTTCAACAGCCACTGTACCTAGAGGAGAACTTGGAGCTAATTTATCCTGAGAAGGATAAATCCCTTCTAGGTGACCGCTTGAATCCCCTCCAACAACATTGAAGTAGGAGAAATCCTTGTCAAGAAAATGCCTCCGGACCATATCCAGGAAATCATACCATTCAGAAGAGTAAAAGTCAACAGCACGAAGGGTCATCTCCTGATTATACTCCCCAGGGCCCTTAAAGTCCTCCACAGCATAAAAATTCCTAAGCAGGAAAAATTCTTTCTATAATGTGGATGAAGATAATTTCTTCACTGATCGCTGAAAATGAACATGGCAGAAATACCTACATAGTCCATTTTTCTGAAAGTTCAAATTACTGAAGTTACCTTAAGCCTATGTGGAAAAAGGCACGTGCACAATTCTTTTATTATCCGAGATTTCTCCAAGTAGACACAATCATAGAAGAAGACAATGATGTCGACATTATGTCTGGATTGAAGATCAATAAGAAGATTAAAGGAATATTTCTCATCCTATCCGGATACAAAAATAATTATTGATGAATCAAGTGATGAATTCCCCTTGAAGAAAATCTTTTATGGAAAATTCCTGCTCAGGCATCTCCAGCTCTTGCACAGAAAAAATACTTTCATCACAAGAAATTCTCATTCAAAAAAATTTTCTCTATAAGAAATTTTTATTCGAAGAATCAGCCTCCCCACGGGAGTAAAATTTTTGCCAGTCAAGAATATCAACCTCAACCTTAGGAGCAAAATTTCCTCCATTGAAATTCTCAATCAGGAAGACTTGAACCACCCCCATAGGAGCTCCACAGGAAATTTCCTATCAATGACTTGAATCTCCCCCAAGGGAGCGGAATATTGTTTAAAGGAAGGTCCACTCCGGAATCTCTAACTCCCCCATGAGAGCAACATCTCCTTCATTGGAAATGCCCATTCAGGAATCACAATCTCCCTCAAAGTAGAAGCTGCCTTAGAAACCCACATGAGGGGTAGACTTCAAATTATAGAGGGACTAAACCCTCTAACTTCCAAATTAGTCCTCCAAAAGTGAGGCACTCTCTAGAAGTGAGAATCCATGCTATGAGGATTTAAGGAACACAAATCCTCCCTAGACGCCAATCGACCTCCATAAGGAGGCTCTCCCCATGGAGAATCAATTAAGCTTAGAAATCAAAATCTCTCCACAAGTGAGAGTCCCATGTCCCCAAGGACTTGTGGTATAAATATCCTCTCCAAGAAGACACTCCTTAAGGAGAATCAATTAAACCCAAAAGGCATATCCCCATGGACTTCCTATATATATATATATATATATATCCTGTTTGGATACAACTGTTCCTCCCTAAGGAGGCTTTTAGCATCTAAGTCCCAGGAACATTTATAGACTCTAAAGAATAAATCTTCCCCCCCCCCCCCAAGGAGAAGCAACAGAATTTGGATCCCAATATCCTACAATGGAGAAACATTGCCTGAACAAGAACATTGAAGACGAATTATCTACTCATACTCTTTCATCTAGAACATTCTAGACTCAGAGTAGGGGGACTACTGATGATACACAAAAAATACTCAACTAATCAGTGAATGCCACGTGGAAAAATAGACTTCAAGTGACTCTCATGTGGGACCCTTTATGGTACTTTGACTAGTCAACGGTCCAAGTCAGGATTATGCCTGAGTGCTGATTAAACTTGACCTGCTCGGGTAGATAGGAAACCCCACACAGGAAAATTCCCATTAGGAAATACAAGCCCACTTAGGAAACACGAAACCTGCACAGGAAACTTGCTGTCTCCCTTTTTCCCGACAAAGCATTAAATGCTTCACTCACCTACCACCAACCACCAAGTCTATATAAAAGCTCTACAATCTAAAAAAGGAGGTTCATCTTTTTTCTCCATTTTTCTTCTTCTTTCTCTGCTTCTTCCTCTGATTTTCATGAAATCTAATTCAATGCTCTTTTAATTCATCACTTTTGCTACTCGGGATATTTCCCGTATGGCTCCCACAATGGCTCTTGCTAACTTGAACGTCGGAGGGATTTTGGCCAGTCCAAAACCCACTTCACCTTATTTGTTCTTGATCAACAGAGATCTGAAGTCCATGCTGAAACTAAGAAGATAGACAAATGCCTCTTTTGTAAAATGGAAAGATTAAATTATAATTAAAATATATATATATCGCGCAGCGATACAAGTTTTCCTATAAATACATAGCAGTAGTTGTGTAAAAAGAAAAAATTTCCTAGTGGCCATACTAGTGTGTTGTAATCAACTGAAAGGAAAAGGCATTAAAATATATGCTAATTTGGTTGGTTTTTGAACTTTTAATCAAATCCAACACAAGTTAAAATGGCTGCCGGGTTGGAGCTTTTGGCTAAAATTACTATAAGGCATAAAATTTAAATTTTGTGGCCATCGTTCTATAAAATTAATTTTTACCTAATGTAAAGAAAAAAATTGTTTCTCATTATGTTTAAATTATTTAACTTTTCTGTTAATAAAAAACAAAAACTTAAATAAAAAAATGAATCATTTGAATTATGTCATTATTATTTTTAAAATTAAAAATAATATTTGAATATGATAATTTTAATATTCAGTAACGATAAGGGCTCCGACTAATCTGAAATTGACCCAAACAGAATCACAAAGGCGGTAAAAATTTCTAAACAACTATTTAACGTGACTGTATTCGTTGGGATTCAAACTTACCGATTCCAATGATTGTTGATATTAAAACTAATATTATTTGGTCTGATATTTCAATTTATCAATGTTAGACTGAGTCAAGCGTTATCAACTTAAATAAGGAAGATGACATGAGAGCAAGGGGTGTGGAGGGGCCTTGCTTGATGTAGATATCCTTTGAAAAGAAAGGGACGTCTTTTTGGGGCAAGAATTGAAAGCCCTCATCTAGTTGAGGTTAGCATGATGCACTGCCTAGCCTCAGCAACAAGAGTAAAAGGTTATGTCCTATCTCTCCGTCTCAAAACCCCATAGGAACACTTACAGTTACAGGAACAGCAAGTTAGCAACTAGCAAAGAATTGCTTAATAGGTACTATATATATATTTATTGACCGAATAATGGGCCTCGTGAGGAAGAAGAATGACCCCAGATGAGTAGGATAGAGTCCTAATTCTCACTTGCACCTATCCGCTTAAAGGACATGACATTGACCCTCTAGAGAACAACATATATGTAAAACAAGGCAATTATAATTAATGGAAGATAGTGGAGAGATCAAACTTTTTTTTTTTTGAAAATAACTTTTTGTTAGCACTTTGAAAAAAGTCCATTTCATTTATAATTTAGTAATAATACGTAATGCACTTTAGATTATATATAACTCATTCGTTTAAATAGTATTCATTTTGTGAAATTAAATTTAAAATAATTAATTAACAGATTCTTCAATCGATATATGATCATAATTTAAATTTTAAAGTATAAATACACTTTTCAAACTTGTAGAAATTAAGAAAGAAACAAAAACTTTTAGAAGTTTGCTTACTCACATACATGTACACTTTTTAGTTTCATCTAATTTGATTTATCTTATTATGGTTGTCCTGATATGAAAATATATATGCCAATAGGCTGCTATAATTATACATAGGATTTGTTTGGAGTTGAATCGGATTATATTTATATGTTTTAGTTGAGAATTTATATCAAATATTAAAATGAACGATGTTAATTTGGCTATGTGGTGATGCAATTGGCATTATAGAAGCATGTTTATCTTGAAAAAACGTACCAAATTCAAACAAATAATAATATGACCATGTGAAAAGGAATCCACTTCTAACAAAGGGGGAATAATTATTTTTTCCTTTTTCTAAATAGTTTCAAGATAAGTCCTCAAAGAGGGATTGTTTACCCTCACCATATGCTCATTATTATTGTTGTTATTGTACCATGTGACGTTGTAATAAAATGATTAAGACAAGCAATGAATTCAACTCCATATAATTTCACAAATAAAGGAACCAAATTCTTGAATCAAGAAATCATCAATCATAAAGAATCATATGATAGGATGAAAGTAAAGCACCTAGCTAGCAAGCTCACCATTTGTGACTCTAGCTTTTTTTTTTTTTTTTTTTTCTTTGAACAAATTTGTGACTTTAGCTATTAATCAATAAAAAGGAATCAAAGTTTTTAAAATAGTGATTCCCACATGTGGGATTGAGAAGAAAAAAAAAAGAAAGAATAAATTTGGTAAAATAAAATTAAACAAAAAAAAATATATATATATATATATATAGCTACATTTGATTCATAGGTGCAAATCGCAAAAGAAAATATCTTCATTGTCTGCCATTCTACAACCATTAGTTAAGAGGAGAACCCTGTTTCCACGTCATGTCCATTTCTCCATAATTTCAATTTTGTATCACTCTAGCGATGGCTGAACTGATATCACTCCTACCCCATAATACATATATACTATTAAAAATGTTTTTCTTTTACCTTAACAGTTAACCGTACGTCGTGATTTTAATTTATAATAATAAATTAATAATGTGGTATTTGTAAAAAAAAAAAAAAAAAAAAAAACCCACTAATATTATAATGTTTTGTTTTTCTTATTTTCTTCAATGATCTTAGTGCTAAAATAATTATATGTTTGAACTGGCTTATTTTTCAAATCATTCTTTGATGTCTGCTTTTGGTAGCATGGTCAAAAACAAGCAATGCAGTGGATGATCTTGAGCTGACTTATATAATCCAATAATTTTATTATTAGGCAGCAAAGCAGCCCACTGCCATTCACTTGTCAGCATTGACAATTCCACTACGGGCTTACTCAAAGGGCAATATAATTTTTTTATTTTAATTTTTTAAATTATAAAAAGAAATTTCGCTATTTTGTGGTGATTGAATATTAAATTTATAATTTTTTTAAAAATATACCTTTTAATTATTTGATTTTTCTATTTAAAATTGTAGCAAATGATATTGCACACTAAATATCTAAATTTTATGTTCTTATTATGATTGAAACAAATTAAAAATAAATAAATAAGGCACTTGTGGTGATGCTTAAAATTGTGTTTCTCACATTGACATGGATAGGAGGGAAAAAAAAAACTTGTAGTTAGAGGTGGCAAAATGGGTCATTACTCATTTATCCACTCATATTGAATGGATATGGGTAATAAATAGGTCAGTATAAAATATAAATGGGTAATAAAAATTTAACCCTTATTTAAATGGGTTAGACAAATTTGGGTATGAGTATCCAAATTTAACCCTTTTATTTATTTATAAGAAAATTATCATACATGTTCTATTTTTATTTTATAAATAAAAAATACTTTATTTTTTTTACTAATTACAGTTATGCCCCTTCTCCTTTTCATGTGTCTTTTTTTCTCTCTTTTTAAGGTTTGGTCATTCTCATTTTCACGTGTCTTTTTTATTTTCCCTTCTTTTTCTTTATTTTTATTTTCTCATTTTTGTTATCCCCTTTTATTTGTTTTCCTCTTCTCTCATTTTTTTCTTTCCTTATTTTTATTTTTATTTTAACCTTATTTTTCCCACATCATTTTTTTTTCTTTATCTTTTTTTATATTTTTATATTTTTTTTTCTTCTTCTCCTTCTTTTTTCTTTCCCTCTTTATTTTATTTTTATTTTTTTCTTCTCCCCTCTTTTTTTTCCTTTTCTATTTTTTTATTTGTTCTTATT
>CATIWO010027508.1:0-10900 GCA_949673435.1 Macaranga tanarius | reverse complement strand
ACACAAATTCGGATAGCTATTATTGAAAACATCAAAACATCAAAAGTTTAAAATTATATATTTTTATATTTATATTTAATAGAGGTTCAATCCCATCATTCAAAATAATATTATTTTTATATTTATATTTAATAGAGGTTCAATCCCATCATTCATGTCTGCCAAAAATCTGTGAAAAATCTATGAACACACGCCATGCCATATTGTACTGACCAAACTGAAAAACAAACTCAATAAACACACGCACACAAATTGACTATTGATCAAAGACCCCAAAAGGCTGATTTTCATTGTGATAAAAAAGCCTTATAAATTATTTAAATACAAAGACAGACAGATGAGAATCAAAAATAAAAAATAAAAATAAAGAAAAACTTACTTGAGATTTAGTGATCGAAGAAACCCAGCCAGATGAAAATAATCAAGAGAAATTTTTTTTTGTTGAACGAAGTGAAAGAGAATTTGAAGGGTTTTGGCAGCGTTTTTTTTTTTTTTTTGATAGGTTTTTCAGCAACTTCCCGTTCTCAAAACGGGAAGTTATTTTCCCTTGTTTTGATGTTATTTTCCTTTGACCAAATATTTATTTTCCTTTGATTTATTTTTCCTTGGTAGTTCAAACACTGAAAAATAAGAAAAAATATTTTCCGGAAGAATATTTTCCAGAAACAAACGGAGCCGCGTATAACGCCTTTTCAATATTTAAAGACTCTTCATCAAAAAAAACAAGTTAAAAAAAAAGAAAAAAAAAAAAAAGCTGACTACTTTGGTTGGAAAACATCTCTTTATGAAAGAGGTCAGAGATATGAACTCACCTTCTTCATGGAAACAAATCGGCAAAAGCGTATTTGCTCACCAGTTCTGACCTTCAACCTCGCCAACAACTGATGCAAATAATGTACAATTTGCTCTATGCTGTTTAACAATTAATAATTTTAGTCACTAATCAGATTCTCCCTGCCATTTTCATCTAAATTTTAAAATATATAAATTTGAGATAAAAATTATTAAATAAGCAATAAATTAATAAAAGGTTAAGTTTGTAAAGCATAACAATATTTTATGTACAATATATATATATATAAAGTTTACAATTGTGTTTATTTTTTTCATATATGTTGTATTGTTTTGAATATATTTTATTATATATATTACTATGCATTTTAATCTAAATAAAAATATACTATCATTTTATTTATTTATGGCAATTAATATAAATTATTGTTCTTTTAATTAATGATAGAATTTTAATTTAATTTAAAAACTAAAATAAATAACATTGCATAACCTTATTAAAATATTTTTGACGTATTTTATTTTAAAGAGCATTTTTATATTATAGAAAACATATTTGAAAATTTTTAATTGTTAAATGTAAATTTTTATACAATTGTAACCAAAATTTTAAATTTTAGATTTTTTTTATCTTAATTATTCTTTGGTAAAGATATGTTTGGATTAGTGTTCTTTGAATTACAAAGTTTTCACCAATATTCACCAATATAAAAATGTTGTAATTAGAATCATGTATAAAAATGTTGTAATTAGAATTATGTACTTTGGAGTAATCTCAAACATTTAATCATACATATTCTTTTTCTATAGTGACATTAATAAGTTTTTTATCAGCGAGTTTAAGTCAAATTTAACTAAAATAATACAATTTAGGTTAAAAATAAGATATACTGTTTTACAAAATTATGATAATTTTGTAAAAATGTATTAAGTAGGAGATGACTAAATTAGAAAAAAAGATCTGAATTGAAAAAAAAAAAAAAGAACAAAAATGAAGAAAGTAGTGCTAGAAAATTGAAACCGACCGTTTATAAAGTTTTCACCACCTAATTTAATATTTCTAATTTGACTTATTTGAAGTATCATGATTTTATTTTGGAACCAACTCAATAGTACGAGGAAAATAATAACTAAAAAAACAATTGTGTTCTAATATTAGGTATAAAATAAATTATTATGTGCTGTCAAACCACAAAATAGAGTTCAATGTTTAGAATATAAAGTACATGAAGTTGATAGGCATTCTTTGTGTTTGAGGATAACGATCTTCTACATAGATGTTACTTAGTATGAAAGGAAAAGGATGATAGAATTTTTAAAAGGATTCTTGAGGTACAACAAATATAGATATTGTTAATCTATTGACTATTTGTCTCAATTTAATGAGGTAAATGAGAAAGTTAATGTAAGTAAAGCTACTAATTGTTAGGAAACTAGGTAGTATAGAGTCAGTACAGCAAAATAATAATTTAGGAAAGTAAAATAAAAATATTATAAAAATAATCAAATAAAATGGCACAAATAGTTAATGTGGTTCACCCTTAATGTTGGGCTACGTTTATGGGATAAAATCTAAAAATATCTTCCACTATTAAAATAATAGTTACAGAGAAAATTGTCTCTAGATTACACTAGAGAAATACAATAATAAAAAATCACCAAAATAGTGGTACTCAAGATGTTTCCCAAACCTCAAAATAAATTTCCCAAACCTCAAAATAAATTTCTCACTATTTTATTACTCAACCTTTGAGAAAACTTTCCCAAACACTCAACAAAACTCTCTCACAATTTTTCATATTTGCTTTGGCTACACACAAGCACACACCTCACTTTCTTTACCTTGTGCCTGCTCTCACTCACTTGCTTGGAAATGCCAAGCAAAGGGCTTTTTATAGCCATCATTTACTTGGGCAAGTAGCCCGTGACATTGAATTAGTGACGTCAAGCAAATCCTATAGATTTGCTTGACTTTGCTTGCAAGGCGTTTTGGCCTTGCTGTCCAAGTTTCTCTTTTTTTTATATATTATAAATTTATGGGCCTGCATGTAGGAGTGACCCACAATAATTCTCCCCCTCCTGACTACATGGAGGGTATTACCATTCCAACATCCAATTTTCATATGTGTGGATCTTCTCAAGCTACAAAAGCTTCTTCTTCATCGCGTATCCAATGATATCTCACATCAATATACTTTGATCTTGAATGAAAGGATGAATTTTTACCAAGGTGGATAGCACTCTAACTATCACAAAATAGCTTGTATTTGTCCTGTTTAAAGCCAAGTTCAAGAACTTTTTCATCCATAGCAACTCTTTACATGCTTCAGTTGCTGTAATAAACTCTGCTTCAGTGGTAGATAAAGCTACATATTTTTATAATTTTGACTGTCATGACACAGCTCCCCCTGCAAATGCAATCAAGTAACTTGAAGTTGACTTTCTTGAGTCAACATTGCCCGCCATATCTGCATCTGTGTATCCAGTTAATAAAAGTTTGGCATCTAAGCATATTTTGGACATTCCACGAAGATACCCGAAAATCCATTTCACTATAGCCCAATTTTCCTTTCTAGGATTTGAAAGGAACCAACTCACAACTCAACCTGAATGTGCAATATCTAGTCGTGTGCACACCATGGAATACATCAAACTACCAACTGCTGCAGCATATGGAACTCTATCCATCTCTTCCTTCTCCTTATCAGTGAAAGGGCTTTGTTGAGAAGTTAATGTAAAGTGATAAGCAAGAGGACAGCTAATGGCTTTAGCGTTGTACATGTTGAATCTCTGAAGTACCTTATCAATGTAATTTTATTGTGACAACCATAGTTTATTGACGCTTCTGTCTCTGATAAACTTTATACCAAGAATCTATTTTGCTGGTCCCAAATCGTTCATGGCAAAAGACTTACTTAACTGCTTCTTTAAGTTTTTGATTCTGGAAACATTTTGACCAACAATCAACATCTCATCCACATAGAGCAATAACATAATAAAATCATCATCAGAGAATTTTTAAATAAAAACACAATGGTCTGAAGTGGTCTTCTTGTAGCCTTGCTCCCCCAATAATAGACTCAAACTTCTTATACCATTATCTCGGTACATGTTTCAAGCCGTATAAGCTTTTCTTTAATCTGTAACATAGTCCTCTTTAATTTTCCTTTACTTTGAAACCCTCTAACTGCTCCATGAATATTTCTTCTTCTAAATCGCCATGAAGGAATACAGTTTTAACATCCATTTGCTCGATCTCTATATCAAAACTTGTTGCTAAACCTAACACAGTACGAATGGATGTCATATTCACGAATGGAGAAAAAATCTTATCAAAGTCGATACCCTTTATTTGGTTGAATCCCTTCACAACCAGTCTAGCTTTGAATCGCAACTGGAGACTGTGTTCTTCATACTTGATCCTGAACACCCACTTATTCTTCAAAGCTCTCTTGCCTTCAGGAAACTTCACCAGCTCAAATGTTTTATTCTTATACAGAGGCTTCATCTCATCTTGTATGGTTTCAAACTATTTCTGCTTGTGTTCATCATTCATAGCTTCTTTAAGCTTTTTGGCTCTCCCCCATCAATTAGTAATACAAACTATTCTTTTGGATATCTGGTAGAAGGTTGTCTAATTCTATCATATCTCCTCAATGGCACTGGAGAAGCCTCATCTGTTGGTGGTTGATTATGAACACCATCATCATCATTTTCAAATGGAATTTTAATGGGAGCATCTGCATTGTCCATATCAGGTGGATTAGCTTCATCTTCATCTTCAAGTTCCCATGGCACCAATGTTGGAGGAACTACCTATAAATTTGAACTATCATCAGAGCTGGGGATGTTCTTCTTAACTCTGACAATATCCTCGATTGTCTCATCTTCAACAAATACAACATCATGGATTCTGCAAGCTTCTTCTAGACCAAATCATAAATCTATAACCAAGCTAATCTTGACCATAGCCAATGAATACACACTGTCATATCTTAACATCAAACTTGGACTTCTCATCTTTAGGAATATGCACAAAGGCTTTACATCCAAAAGCCTGCAGATGACCATAGGAAACATTTTTTCCTAACCATACCCTCTCTGGAGTATCAGACTGTAGAGGAACAAATGGTGAAAGATTCAATACATGCACTACTGTAAGTAGAGCTTCACCCCAAAATGTCTTAAGTAGCTTTAACTGTGAGAGTAGAGATCTGACTCTCTCCATTAAATTTCTATTCATCCTCTCAACTAGACCATTTAACTACGACATCTTTGGAGGTGTCATTTAATATCGAATACTATGCTTTTTGCAATAAGCATCAAATGGTCCAAAATACTCTCCACCGTTGTTTGTTCGGATGCACTTCAGCTTCTTGCCAGTTTATCTCTCCACCAGGGTATAAAATTCCTTAAAGACATCTAACACCTAATCTTTTGACTTCAAGGTGTATACCCACATCTTCTAAGAATGATCATCAATGAAAGTCATAAAGTACTGAGAACCACCAAGTGACTTTGGCATTGGCCCACACAAGTCTGAATGAATCAAATCCAGCACATTTTTCATTTTAGAAGGAGAAGAACTCCTGAAAGCAACCCTATTTTACTTTCCAATAAGTCAATTAGCACATTTTTCCAAATGTGCAAAATCTACTCCATATAACATATTTTTTTAGCCAACATTGTCATCCCTTTCTCACTCATATGACTGAGTCTTTTATGCCATAACTCGATTGTACTATCTTTCACCACATCATTTACCATGTCTTTAAAGAGATTTGCATGCATAAAATACAACGTTGAGTCCTTTTTATCTCCAGCCACCACCAGGGAACCTTTAGTGAGTTTTCATTGGTCGTTGTAGAAGGTATTGTAAAAACTTTCATCATCAAGCTTACCTGCTGAGATTAAATTCAGGCGAATATCTGGAACATGCTTGACATTCTTTAAGACTACTCTTATCCTATTCTATATTTTTGAACACACATCTCATTCACTAGCAACTCTTGTTCGATTGCCATTTCATATCTTCACAAATCCAGAATCTCTTGGAGTGTAGGATGAGAAGAATTCTCTTCGAGATGTAGCGTGAATAGAAGCACCACTTTCAATCACCCAACTGGTCTCATAGGTAGTAAGATTAATAGTATCATCATAAAAAAGGACATTGAATTCTCTGAGAAGATTTGCTTCATCATCTTTGCCGTTGTCATCTTTCTTCACATCTTTGCCTTTGTTCTTGCCCTGGTCCTTCTTGAACTTTCGACAGAACTTCTTGATATGGCCCTTCTTTTTTACATTAGTGGCACTCAATATTGGCATACTTATTTGACTTTTCTTTGCTTTTATCTTTTTGCTTTGAGCTTCAAGTCTTACTTCTGCCCCTGGAACTTACAACAAGGATATTTAACTGTGTCGAAGAGACACCCTTTGATCTGTGTCTCATCTCTTCATTTAGAATATTGCTTTTGATAAATTCCATATTCACTACACCATTTTGGTGCAGAATTTATAAGTGAAATCTTTAAAGTCTCTTATAATTCTGGCAGAGAAGCAAGCACCATAAGAGCAAGAATTTCATTGTCAAAGTTTATGCCCATACCCGACAACTGATCTACGATCCCTTACATTTCATGTAACACCCTCTACCTCAAACATACATGTGTCCACAATAATGCACAACTAGGGGTGAGCAAAAAAAACCAAAAACTGACTAACCGAACCGACTAGTTTGGTTCGGTTATATATAGGTTCGGTTCAGTTTTTAAAAATATATAACCGAATGGTTCGGTTTGATTTTGGTTTTCAAGTTAAAAAACTGAAAATAACCGAACCGACTGACTCACATAAATATTTATTATAAAAATATTAAATAAATATATTAATTAGAAAAAATTACATATAAATATTAAAATTAAAAAAATAAAAAATATTTTTTAGTTATATAATTAAAGAATAAGCTTAAAAAATTATAAAATAAAAAATAAAAATTTTATTTAAAAAAATCGGTTAACCGACCAAGTTGAACCGAGTCAGTTCGGTTAAGTTCAGTTTTTCTCTGGTTCGGTTCGATTTCGGTCAAAATTCTTTCTTTATCGGTTTTGGTCAGTTTTGGGGCTTTTTTAACCGAACCGACCGATGCACAGCCTTATGCACAACCACGTGGCATAAGAAAGTTTCTCATGTATATAATAAAATCTTATACACAATGATTTATACTTATATAACTAAGTATACATGATGTCATACATAAACCAAGATGACAAAGGCAATTAAGGATGAGATTGTCAATACCAGGCTTGCTTCTAACCCATTTAAGCTCATACACATCGTATACCTCAAACTCTATTTATCTACATCCTGAAAAATATATTTCTCAAAGGAATGAGCTTGCGACTCAATAAGCCATCATTAATATAATCATATATATAATACTTCTCAAGAACTAATTAATAGTAATAAGTCAAAACAGTTGAAATTTGGACTACAAGGTCTGAGACACATCCTTGTCTCAACCCGTGTAGTCCTCAGTCCCAAAACACATACATACACACGGCTATGAACACGTCCATGTGTCTCTCAGTTCAAAATGCACAGTTCCATAATATTATACACGGCCATTTACATGCCCGTGTACGTACCCGTGTATCTCTCGGGTAAAATTTGTAAGGTTAAACACGGCCATGTCTAAATCCCAAAATAAGCTGTATCTTGACACATGGCTCAAGACATGCCCATGTCTCGGGCCGTGTCACCATCCTGATAACACAATTTCACATTTATCAAGCAATTCTCTACATATTCACAAACTCATAATATTAATAACAATCTAATAATTGCTAACACAAACATATATGGGTGTATATACTCAATATCTACACCCTACTATATTCATCACATTCACATTTTGCACCAAATCCTTATTCAACATTATATAAATAATCACAATACTATCAACAATCCTTTAACATTTGACAACACACACATATAAGTGTATACCATTACACATTATCACACAACAATTTAATCCATATTCAACATGTAAGGTATTTTCCCATCTCATGGCTCAATATTAGGCCAAAACTATTTCCATGCCATCCTCTCACACAAAGCCACATTTGGCGTATTTCTCACAATCTTATTCATAATTTCAACTGACCATATAGTAAGACTATCCGTCTGGCTCAGTCTTGTCTCACTTCTTTTGATTAAATTATGGGTAGCTATCCGCTCGGCTCAGCTTTTCCATTTCACAATCAGTAAAGACTATCTTCCCGGCTCAGTCTTTACTCAACACACTTTCTTATACATCATCATTTCCTCACTTATTTCACCTTTTTGTGAAACACACACATCATATACAACACAACTCAATATAATTACATTACAATAAGTCATCATATTAACATTTCATCCACAACTATTAATTTATTCTCACTGTAACATTCGTGTCCTAGAAACCGGATTACTGTTTATTAATGACGATTATGAATGATATTACTTCAGTTAATTTAATTTGATGAATTGAGTTAATTGTTAATAGTATGAATAAGTGATTTGGAGTTAATTAGTGTTATGAGAAGATGAGTTATGTTGTTAATTAAGTTGATTTTTGTTTTAAGAAATAAAGTTTAGTATATTGAATTGTTAGTGAGGGATGAAATTGTAAAAAAAAGAAGGACTAAAGTGAAACAATTGGAAGTGAGTGAATTAGAAAAGAAAGGAAGAAAAGAAGAAGGACTAAAGGAAGGAGAATGAGAGTTGTTAGATTTCAACAGTGGAAAGCATGGTGGATGAAGAAATAAGGGAGGAGGAAGAGAAGGAGATCGACAGAAGCAAAGGAGAAGAGAAAGAAGGAAAAGAAGAAAGAAAAGAGAGAAAGGAGTGCTCTGAAATCCTAAGACCCAATCAAGCAAGAAATTGACGGTGAACGGCAGGAGAAATTGGTGAGTGGATTTGTGTTTTTATTATTTTGGTTTAAGTTGATTTTTGAGTTAAATTTTGGATAAAATACTATGGTTTGATTGTTTGTAAGATCTAGAATGTTTTAAGTTGCATAAGGCATGTCTTGAGAGTGTTTTGGAGTTATAAATGGTTGTTTGTATGATCTGTGTTGGAAATTTGAAATTATAGCCATTTTTCTGCCATTTTCGTTCTGTTTTTGCATTTCTGGATTACAGAGGCATGCGCCTGTGTGTACAAACGTGTGTCTGATCTCCCCAGAGGCATGCGCCTCTAGGCGCCTCTTCCTATAGCGTGCGCCCCTTTCCTATTGAGTGGCGCCTCTTCACTTGCCTTATATAGAGGCGTGCACCTCTATACAAGGGCGTGCGCCTCTACAGAAGAGACGTGCATCTTTGCAGCTGTGATGTGCACCCCTGCAGCTGAAACGTGCACCCCAGCACCCTGACATACGCCTCTGTGGTTCAAAAAGGCATCCTGGTGACTCGTTTCGCAACCCGATTGGTTGAAACCTTCAGAATTTCGACCGGGAACTTGCATTAATCATTTGAATAATGTATCGAAATATAAAAATGGATGAAAAACAACTTCTAATGGAGAATTGACTTGATATTTGCAAGTCTCGGACTAAGAGACTAAATTATTATGATAATTAAAATTGGATGGTCGAGATGTGCAGTGTGGATTAAAGAAGACCTAACTTTCGGCATCGGATGAATCACAAGGCCCGTAACACATCAAATCGAAGCTAATTCAGAGAGCTATATGGCCTTCGCTAGGGGAACCTGACGAACCCCGTTTCGATGTTCAAATTCGACCATTTAGGCCTCCGTTTGGGGCTTCAAAGTTTTAGATGAAATTATAGTCTTAAGGGTGCATGGTATAATTGGATAGTTGTGTATAGTCGAAGCCTAAGGTCGAATATACGATCTGCCATATAGGCATGTATGAACTTACTCCTTCTTGGGGAGGACTTAGTAACATAAAAAGTATAATAAAGAATTATGAGAATTTAAAGACTCCGAGTGAAGACTAAAGTAGGTTCGTTAACCATGGGGTCAGAAGGATAATAAAATAAGAAAATGATGATTAAAGTAAGGTATCCAGTATAATTAAGTGGAACTAAGATTTCAATCTTAAAGAAAAGGAATGGTGAGAGATTAAGTAAAAATATATATATATCTAACCTTATTCCTTTTTGGTAAGGAAAGGTCAAACCTAGAGATAGAAAGTTAAATGGAGACAATATAATATTCGATGTTTTAGTCAATAGGGATGATATTCAAGTATCCAATATAGAGATTAAAAGTTGAAATACTGCAGTGAAATCCAATGTGAGAAAATATAGAGTGTGAGAATGAGATTTCATACGAGAGGCACAAAAAAATACCAATGATGCTAGAATACTCGAGAACCCCTAAAAGAAAGTGATGTAAATTTTAATTGAAATAACCCTAAGGATTGAGATTCCTTATCGAGGACATGGAAGATGCACAGAGGTGTATATTCGACGCCAGAGGCCGAATACACATAGTATTGTGCAGAGATATATGTTGTCTATGCTGGAAAAATGGTTGGTAAATATGGAAAGACGTTGCCTAGGGCCGTATACAATTATTACTACATAGGGTTATGGATAAGTAATACATATGCTAAATTATAATTGAAACGGATAAATGAGTATAGTCGTTGCCTGGGGCCGGATATACATGTTATAATGTGAGTGAGTATATGTGCATAACCGATGCCTGGGGCCAGATGCACATGATACTCTGTAAGGTAAAGCTAGCGGACGTGTATAACCGTTGCCAGGGGCCGGATACACTGTGTATAGCCGCTGCCAAGGGCCGGGTACACGTATGCATAGCCGTTGCCGAGGGCCGGGTGCATAATTTGCTATAAAGATGTAAGAGTACATCTGAGATGTATGTAGAGCTGATGCCTAGGGCCAGCTACATATATCAGGTTAGATTAACCTTTGAGTCTTTGTGGGCTTAAGTGCTGATCACACTTAAGTGATTCTATCATGGGTATTGGAAATGAATGAATGCTTGTGAGATATTATAGTATTGAATGATATTGCGCTTAAGATCATGTGTAGGTGCATGAAGTACTCCTATTTAATATATTTTAATGGATGGTG
>CATIWO010027470.1:0-31321 GCA_949673435.1 Macaranga tanarius | reverse complement strand
TCAAACAATATAACTCTTCCATGTATCATGCACCAGCCAATGGTCTTGTAGAAGCATTCAATAAAACTTTAGGTAAGTTACTGAAGAAGATAGTGACTCGTACAAAGAAAGATTGGCATGAAAGATTAGGGGAAGCTCTATGTGCTTATCGAACTACACATAAGACAATAATAGGGGCAACTCCGTATTCACTCGTGTATGGTTCTGAAGCTGTATTGCCACTAGAATGCCAAGTTCCATCCCTGAGGATTGCCATTTAAGAAGGCCTTTCTAGTGAAGACAATGTGCACCTACACTTTGAAGAACTATAAGCTTTAGATGAAAAGAGGCTTAGAGCACAACAGAGACTAAAATGTTACCAAGCTAGGATGACCAAAACCTTTAATAAGAAAGTGCGTCCTCATTCTTTTTAAATTGGTAATCTAGTCCTTGTAATTAGAAGACCAATTAACCTCTCACGGTGCATGGGAAATAAGTTCTTTTTAAATTGGGATGGTCCTTATGTTAATCAAGAAGTGTACTCTAATAATGCTTACAAAATAGTTAACAAAGATGGGTTACGTATTGGACCAATCAATGGAAGATTCTTGAAGAGGTACTATGCTTAAAGCTCAGTAATGCTCCTGGCCAGTATGAGCTAAAACTGTGAACGGCCCTTCTAAAAAAAAACTTCTAATGAAATACGCTTGACTTAATCTTTCGTAAAAAAGTATGTAGGCAGCTCAGTCATACAAAAAAAATTTGAGCCACAGTTGTAATCCTTTTGAACTATATTTTGACTTGATCTTTTGTAAGGAAGTACGTAGGTAGCTTGGTTTTATGTCAAGTCCAGTCACAACAACTAAAAAAAAATCAAGTTAGAGATGGATTTGAAGACGATTATAAGACATTGAGCAATGATAAAAGAAATGAAGAAAATTGAAGCTCTTATTTTATTCCATTCAATGCCTAAATAGTTGTTTTATTACATATAAAGGGAAAACTTAAGATAGAGAAAATATAGAAGTGAAATCTTAGGTTTCCACTTAAGAGTTTTTAAGTCATCAAAATCCGCTCCAAGTAGATTACGAAGCTCTTATAGCCTAGCTTCATCAGCTGTATCATGAACATAAGTATTCTCAATGTTAGAGATTTCAGCCTGAATTATGGAAATATTACTTTACTTTTCTTAAATGCTCTTTTTGGCTATTTCCAAGGAAGTCTCAACATCTTTCTTCTCAGTATTATTCTCTTGAGCTCTTCTTCAAGTTCAATAAGTTTAGCCTCTAAAAAAGATAGATGGATGATAGCATCATTCTCAAGTGCCAATGAAGCAGTCAGTTGCTCTCTCAGCTTTTTAATTTGGTCAGCTTGATCATTAGCTAATATACTGGAGTGGAGTTTTGCTTCCTTCTCATTTACTTCATAAATCTTGTGAATAAAACCTTCCAAACAATTCTTTGGGACTAAAGTATAAATGCTTTTAAACTTTTTTAACATATTAAGGAATTTGCATATAGCGTCTATCATTAAAGGAATTTCAAAAAGTGGAGTGCCATTAAATCTCTCTTGCAAGTCATCCCAAGCAAGGGCAACAACTTAGTATTGATAATAATGAAACATCTCATCGACATAAAGTTGTGCAGCTTTGAAGGTGTTATTATGACAAGCTTCCTTTGGGTCATTCTTGTCAAGGCTTCTTAACTCCCCTGAACTGCTCTTCTTAGGTTGGTTGGCACTAGGATCATCAACAGGTAGTACTTGAGAAGCATCCTCTATGGAAGCTATTGCCTTATTGTTCCCAAATGTAGTTGAGACTATATGGTAAGCATCCGTGCTAAATGCAGAATCTTCAGAGTCTTCAACTTTTACTTGCCCCATCTCCATGTTCAAATAATCATGTTCAAGCTTTAAAAAAAAAGGAAGAGGTTAAAATATATGTTTAAAGAAAATGAGATAAAAGAAATAGCAAGATAAAGAAGTTACCAATTTCTCTCATGGAATAACTGAACCGCTAGGAACACTTATGACATCATTAGAATCTCCAGGAATCTATAACTTAGTCCTCTTCTGCCGATTCCAATAACGATCAGAGTCCTTTTGGCTATTTCTCGCTGAACTCATCGTATTGATAGGTCGTGCATGAGTCATCTTGTTTATATTATTACCAAGTGCAGAAGTAGGAGTAGAATTCTTAGAAGGATGTGCAGACTTATGGGAAGATGCCTTAGACCACTTTTTAGACCACTAAGTCAAATACACTACGGTAGTATGAATTACTCCCACAGTTAACACCTTTGGAAAAGTAATACATAATTTTGTAGAGCGATTAAAGTATGAAAGCCAAAGTTCAATTATGAGCTGCAAGTTTAAATTGTCAAATTATTACTTAAGATTGCCACGTATGTCTTAACAAAAGCCAGATTGCCGGCTAAACCCATAAGGACTGTATGGCTCGCATACATAAGTGTTGTTGTAGTGCGCAGTCAAAAAGCTTGAACGAAGATTAGCAAAATGCTCCAAGTTCAAGGAGGGTGAATCCTTATGATCTTCCATAGTTGCAACGCTCTTTGGTGCATCAAATATTGACCTAATTTGGCATTGTGAATTCATAAACAAATCAAGTATAGTTACAGCTTCTAAGTTGCACCCCATTCTTTCACCAGCATAAGCAATCATTATCGGTGTTACGCTAGATTTTAAAGAGATATGCGTTACAAATCTGCTTGCGAGCCATGCATACACATAGTGGATTGGGAAGATAGGTGAGCAAGCACTGAAATTTGAAGCAATTAAAAGCTCCCTTAAAGTATGATAAATGTTAGCCAAAACTGGAACTGCTAAACAGAAGTGGTGGCCGGTTGTCATCAAGCTTGCAACCTTAAAGGTACCTGGGCATATCAAATCAACTTCTTTCCCAGGAAATGCAAACTTGCACAGCCAGTATGACAAGAATGCAGCCAAATAAACTTCTTTTCGAGCCTCGGTTTTGATATGAAGATCAACAAATGGCTTAGTCCATCCTCTGGCACATAGTATAGATTTGTTGATGACACCTAAAAAACTAAATATTTCCTTTTGTTGGTCCATCTGTTCATAATTCTTAGGCTGCGAAGATGCTTTGTACCTTGAAGGGCCGCGAAACTAGAATCTCACCCAATCTTTGAAGGTCATTTGAGGGTGATCGCCAACCTTCTTACAATTTTGATGAAAAGCAGTAAATAAATAATTACAACTTATAGGAAGATAACGTTTACCATCGCGACCGACTCTATTTAGTTCTTCCACCAAGGGAATGACTTCGTCAAAAAAGGAGCCGCAAGTAAAAAGACCGCCTAAATTTTTGAGGTCCCATAAGGAGATGGATTCTTCACCAGCAGCTGTCCAAAGAGTATTTGTAGAAGCATTCCAATGTTCGCAGAAGATGTGCATGATGTCTGCTTGATATTCATAGGTGAAAAGTGAAGTGAAAACTGCATTATAAAGCTTGGACAACTTCAATTCTTGCTCACAGCTTGATAACATATCCTCTGTTCACTCCCAATAGCCTTCAATATAGGAAGCTCCACCCAAGAATGAAGAAAATAACTCCCATAATATTTCTCCATTGTTGATGCGATGCTTTAGCAATGGTAACTCATTGGATGAAGGTGCAGTGGTGTGAAGTGAAGAGAGAAGGAATGTTACCCTTAAAGTTGAAGTAGTAGGATTCTTGTAGCTGTTGAAATTTTACGTGGAACTCCAAAAAGTAGATGATGAGTATCTTTGAAGAAAGACCAAGAGGGAGCAAAATGTTCAATTACAGGTGGATAGACTTCGAGTAATATACCATCCTCCATTTCAGAAGTTTTGTCATCTAGAATAAGAAGTTTAGTTGCTGATGAAGAAGTAAGCTCTTTGAAGACGACCATGTTGAGATGTAGAGGGTGAGAGCTTTTTAAAATTTTTAGTTCATGCTAGAGGTTTGATATCTACACTATCAAGAACATCACCAAAAAAAGGAGCAAATTCAATAAAAAAAATTTCATGAAAGAGAGATAAAAAAAAGGTAATAAAGATATGAAAAAAAAATCGTGAAAAAAAAAATTCAAAAAAAAGGGATTGAAATTATGTAAAAAAAATCGTGAAAAGAAAAAGAAAGTCCTTAAGTAAAGTTCATGCAAAATTTTGCAAAAAAAAATTTCAAGCAAAATTCCTGCAAAACTTCACGTAAGTAAGGGCCATTCAAACTTGACAAACATCAAGTAAGCAAAGTTCATGCAAAACTTTGCGGGGAAAAAAAATTTAAACTTTCATGCAAAGGACAACACATGCAAAGATTCACGTGAAAGAGAGAATAGAAAAAGAAAAAAAAAAGAGAAGATGATCTACTAATAAGGAAGCTAAGTCCAAGTCTTCAGATGGCACAGGCATAGCAAAAGCAAGGCTCCACAAAGGTAAAGGTGGTCCACTGCTGATGAAATAAGTCTAGACCTTGGGAATTTATGCAACAACTCTCTCCAAGGAAGGATGCACAAAAAAAAAAAAAGAGGAAGAGGTGTCTATTTATAGTGGTACAACTAAATTGCTACCCAAGCAATTATTTTTTATTTTTTTCCTCTTTCTTTTCTTCTTCAATTAGGAATTTTGGATCTACTAAAAAGGAAAGAGCTAAACAATGCAAATTTTGAAATAGGAAGAAAGTGCATAAAGAGAAGATTTTTGGCATTCGAGTTGCTAGATTTGATGCCTAATTTTTTCTTCTTTTGGTCATTTAAAAAAAAAGACTTTTGGGCCCAAATTCTCTCCAAAATGTGTATGATGGGCTCGGTCCAAGAACTCGGTGATTCAAAAAAAAATCTCGAGAAAATTGGATGAAGTCAAAATTCAAGACATGACCGCTCCAAAAAAAAATTTATGTGATCAAGTCTCGAGGGGGCATTTATAGACATATAAATTTTCAAAACCCATTAATAAATTTGGGTTTGTCTTATTGAGCCAGTCAACTTATTTGATGGTTATTGAGCTAGTCAAATAAAGTCCAATAATAATAAAAAAAGGTATATATATATATAAAAGTAAAATATAAAAGAAATATGTAGAGAATATATATATAAGGTAAGAGTCAAAAATATACATATATTCTTACCTAAAAAAATAAAGATTATATATTATTCTCTAATAAAATAGGGAATATATATATATATATATATATATATATATATATATATATTCTTTTCACTAATATCATAATTGCACCTCATCAAATCCTCTATAAATAGGAGTGCTTGTGGTTCATTTGGGAACAAGAATTCAAGAGAGCTAAGATGTCGAAACTCTGCTACCAAAGCTCTGTAGATTTCTCTTCAAACAACTAAAGCTCTAGCAATTCAAAGTCAAATCAAGGATCTTCACAAGACTGCTCCAAATCTTGTGATTGATCCAACTCGTCTTCTTCATCAAATCGAAGGAGTCTTCTACAACGGATTCAAGAACAAGCCTTCTGCGCCTTTGATCCATCATCAACGGAGGAAAGCATCAAAAGATTTAATCTATACACTTGTAGAGATTGCGTTAGAGATTGTACATCTTTTCTTGATTATTAAATTTTGATATTTGTTATTACTTTTCTTGTTTCTTAATTTCAAGACAAGAAATTTGTGTTAAATACCTTAGGTTCGGGTCATGACACTCCCCATCTAATTCTTTTTTTTCCTTCATTTTTTAAAATTTCTCCTTATTTTTGTTCTTCCTCCCCTTTTTTCCTTTTGCCTTTTTTTTTTGTTTTTCCTTATTTTTTCTTTTCCTCATTTTTTTAATTTTTATTTTTCCTTATTTTTTCTTCTCTATTTCTTTTTTTTTTCCTCATTCCAATATTTCACTTGATATTAGTGAATTTTTACAATTAAGTAATACTACTACTACTACTACTACTACTAGTTTTAAAATGAGGTTAATTAATATTTTATTAGATATTTTATCTGAAATAAAAAAAAATATATAACATATTCATTATTAAGAAAACATATACTATTATTCTAGGTAATTTTTAATAATCGGTCCAGATTTTTTTTTTCACTTTGCATATACATTTTTTTTGGTTAGAAAGTAAAAATATGTGGAATTCACATATAACATTTTCTTATCAAAAACAAAATATACACGAAATATATGCAAAAAGATATAAAAAGAGAAAAATAATTTCTAATAATAACAACCTGTTCAAAATACTATTACAGACACAATATTTTCTTATTAGAAACTAGAAATATACAAAAAATATACCATTACATGTCTTCATATATAATATTTTTCTTATTTTTCTCTATCAGAAACTAATAATATGCCGAAAATATACTAAACATATTTAGTACCAAAAATACTATTTTTTGGATAACTTCAAAATTGGTGCAGTTTTTTTAACAGAAATAGAAAATATACTAAACATATACAATATCTAGAAAACATATATTATTTTCTGGGTATTGAATATATTGTATCAGAAACGGAAAATGTACAGAAAGTATTCAAAATTGTTTAAAGAAACTAGGCGCAGTTGAAAGCTAAACCACTAGCAAATGATTGTTTGTTAGCTAATAGTAATTTTTTAGATATTTTTATCTGAAATAAAAAAATATTTGTAACTTATTCAATATTAAGAAAACATATACTATTATTTTAGGTAATTTTTAATAATCGATGTTCATTTGTTTTATTGTTATAAACCAGAAATATACAAAATATATTTTATTTCACTTTTCATAATCAGATTTTTTATTTATTTTGATTTTTTTTGAAATGTATTAGAAACCAATAATATACTAAAAGTATACTTGTTGTATACCATAATATATTTACTGTTCAACTATTTATATTTTTTAGAAATTTATTTCTTGTGTATGATTATGAATTTTGTTGTTTGAATATATACGGTAAAAGAGATAATTTGTAGAAATTTTATATATATTTAAGAAGATAGGTTTAATTATATATATAAATTGTATCATATACAAAATATAAATGAATAATAAACTAAAAATATTTGAAATTGAATGAACTGAATTATCAAATTCATTTTTGAAAAAAAATAATAGACACTTAATGCATGTCTTCTAGTTATAATACATTATTTTTATTCAAAAATAAATATCATTGGATATATAAACAGTTGGAAAAATATAATGATATTGTTCGGTAATTTTAATGAAGTTGAATAAAAGTGTAAGAGATTGTTTCATATACGGGAAATAAACCAAAAGTAAATGAAAAATTTACCAAAAGTAAACGAAAAAAACTGTCATTTGTTTAAAGAAAAATAAATGAAAAATATATAGAAAATCTGCATTTAAAAACTATTTGAATTTCCAATACTAAAGAAAATGTATGTTTTTTCTCAAATATGATTGTTGTCTTTACTTAAAAAAAATCAAAATAAATATATTTTTTTTCTCAAGTATGATAGTTTCATATATGGAAAATAAGCTAAAAATATACAGAAAATAAACTAAAAGTAAACGAAAAATATTTTAAGTTTCATGCATTTGGAATTTATATTTTAGTTATGATGAACAAAACCAGTAACATAATAGGCATGAGGCTATCTATAATTAAACAAATAATAATAATAATAATAATAATAATAATAATAATAATAATAATAATAATAATAATAATAATAATATATTCAATCAAAGATAATGAAACATATAATGAAATTATTCACTATTCTTCATGAAGATGAATGAAGAGTATAAGAAATTATTTTGATATATGAAAATAAACTAAAAATATATAAAAAATAAACTAAAAGTAAACAAAAAATATTTTAAATTTCATGCCTTTTGGAATTTGTATTTGAGTTACTATTAAAAAAACCATAATGAATAGGCTAACAAAATTTCAGGCAAGTAGTGAAAAAGAAGCAAAAAGTAGTGAAAAAGAAGCAAAAACAACAAACACCCATAAAAATTTTTGTTGCTAAAATTACATTGCCAAAATTTTCATTCATTTCCAGCCAAATTATGGCCTTGGATTGGCCTATTTGACTAATTCTTCTCATGATCATACTCAAATCTATGTCTATTTCTTCGATATCGGATTCTGAATCATTGATTAAGCTCAAGTATTCTTTTGATAATGCGGGCGCTCTTACTTTTTTAGACAATAGATAAGCTCCTTGTAAAGGAAATGGTTAATGGGATGGAGTTCTTTGTAGTAATGGCACTGTGATAGGAATTCATCTTGAGAAAATAGGTTTATCAAGAAAAATTGATGTTAATGCATTGGTTGATATTTCAGGACTCACAAGTGTTGACACATCCCACTAGGTATCTAACAACTAGGATCTGTAACAATCTATTAGGATTGTTGCCCAAGAATCTATTTAGTATAAACTAAAAGAATTAGCAATACTTGTTATCTAACAACTAGAACCTCTAATTATCAGAGTTGAATTGCAACACGCTCGAAGTAAATTTAGATTTTAGCTCTCGCAAGAACTCAAGAAAATTCAATTAAGAATTTGAATTAAATCAATCAACTATATAAAATAACAATGTTCGATACAAGTATTTATAGACTTGTAATTCCAAACCTAAACTAATTCTAAAAGAAACAACTCTTTAGAATAAGCAATGACATTCCTAATTAAACACAAATTCTAATTAGTAAAGAAAATCCTAATTAGAAAAAAATTGATAATCGAGACATGGGCATGTCTAAAAGGCATACGGGCGTGTACGAGCTCTGAGAATTTAAACAAAATCAACAGACTCCAATATGGCTTGGCACACGGTCTGGGCTTATTCTTACACGAGCCTATTTCGATGTCTCTTTAAAAACTCGACAGCTACATGGCTTTCTATACGGGCGTGTCATCTGACCTTATACCATACAAATGATGCTTTGAAAATAAGCACGGGCGTGTCTTAGAACATGACCTTAGACATGGGCGTGTAAGGACTCATGTCTATCTTGGGACAATTCACGAACGTTCAACACGGTCGTGCAAATATACACGCGGGTGTGTATCGACTGGATCACAACTAAGTAAATTGATTAACATAGTTCTTCATCTTCTTTTTATTCCATCGACTCGAGACTCTTTTGCACAAATTCTCTAGCAGCATCTTTCATCCTCTTAGCTCGTGATCTTATGATTGGTCCTTCATCATAATTCAAAGGATTTGAATTAGATCTCATGTCCGTATGTCCATATGCATCGCTTCCCCCCTCCTCGAAAGGATTCGCCCTCGAATCTTCACCTTCAAATTCAGAAGGATGAATATCAAATACATTAAAGGTTGCAGAAATATTATACTCACATGGGAGATCTAATTTGTAGGCATTGTTATTGACTCTGGTCACAACTTGAAATGATCCATCTCCTTTAGGATGTAGCTTAGATTTCCTTTGAGTAGGAAACCTCCCCTTGCGCAAATGCAACCAAACCCAATCTCCAGGCTCAAAAATCAACTGTTTACGTCCTTTATTCCTTTGATTCGCCACTTGTTGATTTTACCTTTCAATATTTTGCCTTACCTTTTCATGTAAATTGTACATAAAATTTGCCTTTGAACACCATTTAAATTAACTTACTCACTTATAGACAAAGGTGATAGATCCTATGGTGTTAAAGGATTAAAACCATACACAATTTTAAAAGGTGAATAATGTGTAGATGAATGCACAACCTTATTATATAAAAATTTTATATGAGGTAAAATCTCATCCCAAGATTTCATATTCTTTTTAATTATAGCACGCATGAGTTGTCCTAAGGTCCTATTCATAACTTAGGTTTGACCATCGGTTTGTGGATGATATGCAGTACTAAACAACAACTTAGTTCCTAATTTTGCCCATAAAGTCTTCCAAAAGTAGGACAAAAACTTAGTATCCCTATCACTCACAATAGTTTTAGGTATACCATGCAAACACACTATATTCTTAAAGAACAAATCCGCAATATGCGATGCATCATCAGTTTTAGGACATGGAAAAAAATGAGCCATCTTAGAAAACCTATCAATAACTATATATATACTATCATTACCACGTCTAGTCCTAGGTAGTCCAAGTACAAAATCCATAGATATATCTACCCAAGGTGATTGTGGAATAGGCAATATTATATACAAACCATGCGGATGCACTTTCGACTTAGCTTACAAACATGTAATGCAATTAGTACAATACTTAGATACATCAGATTTCATGTTTAGTCAAAAGAAATGCTCATGTAAAACATCTAATGTCTTAGCTATGCTAAAGTGTCCCATTAAACCCCCTTCATGTATACAAACAATGCGGATGCACTTTAGACTTAGCTTGCAAACATGTAATACAATTAGGACAATACTTAGATACATCAGATTTCATATTTTGTCAAAAGAAATGCTCATGTAAAACATCTAATGTCTTAGCTATGCCAAAGTGTCCTATTAAACCCCCCTCATGTGCCTCCTTAATCAACAATAAATGCAATGAATATCTAACATACAAAGTTACCTTAAACGAAACAAATACCCATCATGTCTATAAAATTTGTTAAAGCAAATTGTTTCACATGCATTATATACATTACTAAAATCAAGATCAGGTGTATACAATTCTTTAATATGCTCAAAACTAAGTAATTTAGTATCCAAAGTGTTAAGTAAAACGTACTTCCTTAATAATACATCAGCCACAATATTTTCCTTACCTTGTTTGTATTTGATAACATAAGGGAAAGACTCAAGAAACTCACTCCACTTAGCATGTCTTTTATTGAGTTTATTCTATCCCTTCAAATGCTTCAAACTCTTATGGTCGGTATAGATAACAAACTCTTTAGACAATAGGTAATGTTGCCACGTTTCCAATGCCCTTACCAAGGCATACATCTCCTTGTCATATGTCTGGGTAATTAAGTGCTGCACCACTTAATTTCTCACTGAAATATGTAATTAGCTTACCCTCTTGCATTAAAACAGCTCCAATTCCCATGTCAGAAGCATCATATTCAGTCTTAAATATTTTATCAAAGTTAGGCAAAGCAAGAATAGGTGCATAAATTAATTTAGATTTCAGTATGTTAAAAGCATCCTCTTATTCCTTCCTCCACCTAAATCTAATATTTTTAATTACTTCTGTCAAATAGGCAGCTATGCTAGAGAAATCACACACAAAACGTCAATAAAAACTAGCTAAGCCATGGAAACTATGAACATCCCCGACATTCCTAGGTGTAGACCAAGTTTCAATAGCTTTAACCTTCTCATAATCAACCTCTATACCATGCTCACTAACAACATATCCTAAAAATATAACTTTAGGCACACAAAATGAACATTTAGCAAGCTTAGCATACAACTTCTGTGATTGTAAAACACTAAAAACTGATCTAATATGCATAACGTGATCCTCTAGTGATTTACTATACACAAGTATATCATCAAAATAGACAACAACAAACCTACCTATAAAATCCCTCAAAATATAGTTCATTAAACACATGAATGTACTAGGAGCATTAGTTAAACCAAATGGCATGACTAACCACTCATATAATCCATATTTTATTTTAAAGTTAGTTTTCCATTCATTACCTATTTTCATTCTTATTTGATGATACCCAGCCATTAAATCAATTTTAAAACATATGCATGCACCATATAATTCATTTAATATGTCATCTAAACGAGGTATAGGATGGCGATACTTTATAGTGATTTTGTTGATGGTCTGACAATCAACACACATATGCCATGTTCCATCCTTTTTAGGCACAAGTAGTACGGGTACAGCACATGGGCTCATACTTTCTTGAATCAATCCTTTAGATATTAATTCATCCACTTGCCTTTATAATTCCTTAGTGTTTTTAGGATTACTCCTATAGGCTGGCCTATTCGGAATTTGTGCTCTAAGAAAAAAATTAATTTAATATTCTACCCCTCTTAATAGTGGCAAACCATCGGGCATAGACTCGGGAAATAAATCCTCAAATTCCTGCAACAATATTTGAAAAGAACTAGGTATAGAAGAGGGAATTAGGTTAGCATCAAAAGATAAACATGCACCCTTAAATACCAATAGTATCACATGTTGCTTGCTTAGATAAGCCTTTCTAATCTTACCCTCTCGTGCAAAGAAATTACCTTTTACCTCTTTTTTTTTACCACTCTTTACTCACTATTCTCTCCTTTCTGCATACACAATCTTACTATTTGTACTCTCTCTGCACATCCCCTTTATTTTTTCTCTCCTTTTTCACTTTTTCCTCATGCCTCTCTTGGCTTTTCTCATAACTCTCCTTTTGTTGGTGCACCTTTTCATTTTCATGTGCACTCTCACTTTCACTCAACATTTTCTAATCTTCATACACTTCCTTAGGTGACATAGGTAGCAAATTGATAGTCCTACCATTCATCTTGAATGAATATTTGTTAGTAAAACCATTATGTATGACTCGCCTATCAAATTGCCATAGATGTCCTAATAATATATGACCAGCTTGCATAGGAACTATATCATATAATACCTCATCATAATAACGCCTAATAGAAAATGTAATTAATGCTTGCCTAGTGACTTTTATATTTCCATGTTCATTTAACCATTGTAATCTATAAGGTCTAGGATGTCTAGTTGTTTTAATGCCTAATTTATCAACCAGAGTAGCATTAATAACATTAGCACAACTACCACCATCTATAATTATACTATACAATTTATTATGTATCAAGCATCAAGTATAAAAGATATTTTCACATTGTACTTCTTCCTCTTTAGCTTGCATGTTTAAGGCACGCCTAGTAACCAAATTATAAATTGGTTCTTGTGGGGCTAATTCCTCCTTCACATCAGATGCATCCTCCAATGGTGGCATGTCACTCAAGTCATCATCATCATCCTCTTCCTCACTCACTACCTCCCTATTATGTAGGGTCATGATCTTGGCATTTGGACATTGTGTAGCTTTATGTCTATATCCTAAATATTTAAAGTATTGAATATTACTTAACTTACCCTTGGATTTTTCATTCTTAGGTTATATCTTTGATGTAGTAACATCATTGCTTTTACTTGGCTCAAATTTGCCCTTACTTGCACTTATTTTTCCTCACTTGTTCTTCCAATTCAATTTCCATGTAGTTGTAGGAGTCGAATTTATTTTGGTTTTCATCTTCAACTGCTTTTTCACCTTGATTGCCTTGTGTACCATGTCCTCCAAATCTATATAATGATGCAATTCAATAAGGTTAGCAATTTTATGATTCAAACCTGATAGAAAATGTGCCATGGTAGCCTCTCTATCCTCCTTAATGTTAGGTCGAATCTTGGCCATCTCCATCTCTTGAAAATACTCTTTAACACTTCTAGAGCCTTGGTTCAACCTTTGTAATATGTTATATACCTCTCTATAATAGTGTTGAGGTATAAATCTCTTCCTCATTATGGTTTTCATCTCAAACCATGAGGTAATTGGCCCTTCTCTACTTTTATGCCTAATTGAGGTGAATTGATCCTACCACATACTAGTGTAGTTGGTGAACTCCAGGGCGGCCAATTTTACCTTTTTCTCTTCGGTATAATTATGGCACTCGAACACCCTTTCAATTTTTTTCCCACTTCAAGTACGCCTCCAGATCACTCTTCCCTTGGAAAGCTGGAATCTTCATCTTGATCAATCATAAGTTTCCATCTTTGGTCTTGCCCTTGTTAGCATGTGTCGATCCTTCTTCAGCTGCCTCCTCTTTTAGTTCATTAAAGAGAATGCATTGGGTCTCTCTTGGTCGGATAAGGGTACCTATCTCTAACCTTTCTAATCGTTCTTAGACCTTTTAGTTGTCACTCCTCATATCCTTTTGTTAAGCCAACATCTTTTACAACATTTATTGTATTGAATCCAATGTAAGCTTCTCCTTTGTATCCATGATGTAAATCTGAAATAGAAAATTAAGAAAGATCCTATTCTAACACTCTCTTACATGTTTCTCTCAATTAATTAGAAACTCTCTAATGCACTCATAATTGAACACACACACAAAATTTCCTTTTGAGTTCTTAATGAAGCTAAACTCTTACTACTTCAGAGAATTACAAATCAAACCAGATAACTAAAGCTATTAGTGAAAGATAAGCTAAAATATGTAAGTGTGGGGCTGTTTTGGGTGATTTCAGGTATGTCTGAAATTTGGGGTTTATTTATGGACGAATTTTGGGTATTTAACGGGTAAAAAGAAAGGTTTAAAGATGTAGAATGATGTAGGGTATGTAGACAAAGAAAAATAAGTAGAAAATATGCAAATTGATGACTTTTTAAAGGGTGATATGCTTACCAATGAATTTTATTGATACAATGGATAATGATCAATACGACTTCCTTAATGATTATTGAGGCTGAATCGCTTGATGCAATTTTGATACGGATGAACTTTGAATTTTTTTTATTTTTTTATATCATAAACAAATACTATGCTAGGGATATGTAGCTTACACTAGAGCCAAAGCTCTAATACTAAACTGATACGTCCCACTAATTATCTAACAACTAGGATCTGTAACAATCTATTAGGATCGTTGCCCAAAAATCTATCTAGTATAAACTAAAAAAATTAACAACACTAGTTATCTAACAACTAGTACCTCTAATTATCAAGGTTGAATTGCAACACACTCGAAGAAAATTCAAATTTTTGCTCTCGTAAGTACTCAAGAAAATTCAATTAAGAATTTGAATTAAATGAATCAACTATATAAAATAACAATGTTTGATACAAATATTTATAGACTTGTAATCCCAAACCTAAACTAATTATAAAAGAAACAACTCTTTGGAATAAACAATGACATTTCTAATTAAATACAAATTCTAATTAGTAAAGAAAATATAAAAAAAATCCTAATTAGACAAAAATTGATAATCGAGACATGGGCGTGTCTAAAAGGCACACGGGCATGTATGAGCTCTGAGAATTTAAACAAAATCAACAGACTCCAACATAGCTTAGCACGCGGTCTGGGTTTATTCATACACAGATGTGCTTCGATGTCTATTTAAAAAGCCGACAGCTACACAACTTTCTACACGGGTGTGACATCTGACCATGTATTATGTAGATGATTCTTCAGAAATAAGCATAGGTGTGTCTTGGAACACGACCTTGGACACGGGCATATAAGGATCCGTGTCTGTCTCGGAATAATTCATGAATGTTCAACATGGCCGTGCAAATATATACACGGGCGTGTATCAGCCATATTGCATCTAAGTAAATTGATTAACTTAGTTTCTTCATCTCTTTTTTGTTACATAGACTCGAGAATCTTTTGCACAAATTCTCTAGTAGCATCTTTTATCCTCTTAGCTTATAATCTTGTGATTGGTCCTCCATCATAATTTAAAGGATTTAAATTAGATATCGTGTTCGTATGTCCATATGCATTAAGTGTACGTTTTGCACTTAATACTTTTTCGGGTTCAATTCCTGAATTCAGTCATTTAGGCCACTTGAAGAGCATTTACTTGTTAGGAAACTAATTTTCAGGTGAAATACCATAAGATGTTTTCTTGAAAATGACTTCATTGAAGATAGTTTGGCTTTTGGATAACAAGTTTCTAAAAAATATTCCATCATCGCTAATGCATTTATCCAATCTAATTCAAATGCATCTTGAAAATAATCAAATTTAGTGGCACTATTCCATCTCTAGAACAATCAAATTTGACACTTTTAATGTCTTAAACAATAAGTTAAGTGGGAAAATCCCAACTGATTTAGTGAAATTCAACTTGACTTCTTTTAATGGAAATTCTAATCTCTTTACATTTATAGTTTTTCAATAAATTTACCATCCTCAATTTTTCAAAAACCAATCCTACCAAAAAGTAAAATGGATGAAAATCTGAGCAGAGCCGAAGTAGAATGGTTGTTAGGAGTCACCGAGAAGCTCCTGTAGTCCTGCAATTTTAATGGTACAAGAAACTTTGCCATCTTAACCCAATAAATTGAACCTCTCTTTGAAGGTTCCAATCAAATCTTCGTTGTTGCCAATGTTCTTTTATTTTCCCATAAACACATAAACAATCACCACGATTGGTACTCCATCTGGAAAATCAATCATCGTTCTAGCAATCAAGATCTCATCAAGAAATGATATCATCGTCTTGCATTGCTCATCCACCCCATTGCCACTGCATAAAGGAAGAACCAACCGCTGGAGGGGGTTGGTGGCTTTAGAGAGGATTTGATGGGTGGAGAAGAAAAAGGAAGAAGATAAATTTAGGTTTTTTGGTAGTTTTAAGAGTGGGATTAGGATTGGTTTTGTTTGGAAAATAGTTAAACCTGAAGGAACGACCATAAAAAAACTAGAGCTAGGAGTCATATGAGCTAGTGGAGAGCTGGTTAGAGTCACGATCAGAGCTCCGATAGGGATATGAGCAGTGGTAAATGGAATGAATGAGGAAAAAGAATAATTTTACGTTAAAAAAGGATGGGGTAGAGATGTAAAAGTTTTAACGTCAGAAGGCACACATGTAATTAAAAAAAGAGAGGTTATTTTGTGTTGATGAGGAGTGTTTTTAGGGTATTTTTGTAGAAATCCTTTTTTTCTTTCTTTTTATCAAAATAATACAAAACTTTGCTTATTAAAGTTTAATTTACTACAAATCAAAAGTATAAAGTACACTCTCTAATAAAAAATTAATTTTATAAATTAATTTTAAGTTATATTGAATTAATTTATATTTTAATTTTTATTTATTATAACAAAAAATATTATTGCAAAAGAAATTCATTAAATTATTACAAAATTCTAAAATTGATTAGAGTAGCTTTAATATCTTTGGATGTGTAATGCACTTACTAAATTTTGTGGCTATTTGGCCTAAAAAGGGCAATTGTGTATTTTTTTTTTGTTTGAAAAAGGTGGGCCAAAGGGTCAAATTGAACTCTCAACTATACATTGAATTCAACATTGGACCTTTCTTTTTTTTTTTTAATAGGAACTTTTTCTTTTAAAATTAGATTATATTGGACACTTTCTTAAAAAATTTTACAATTAAGTCCTAAAAGTTAAATAAAATTTTACAAGTATATTTCTAAGTCACAATTCAATATATCGGCATGCCAATTCCGCCGACTCATTCCTCACATTCCCACATGTTTCCGCTCGGCTCATATCTCACATTCACACACATTTCCAACATCAATATCACAATAATATAAAGAGGTTCACATCTCATTCATACACACACATAACAATCACCATATTACTTTATATTAAGTAAAATAAAGTCATCTCGAATTTATATCACGATCATAACACACATTTTTCCAAAGGTAATATAAATTACTATTACCAAGTCACATAAATAATTATACGTTAAAAACAAAGGGAGAAATCAAGGTATAAATATGTTAGTAACTACTTACACAAAATACGCTCCAATTCTAGAGTGCAAAAAGACTCCTCTAGTTGGCTCTACTTCTTCCAGCTTCCAGATCTCCTAAAATTTATTTCATAATTTAACATCATGATTATATCATTCACTCACTATATTCTATTAAACAAACACATAACCAATCCCGTTAACCGCTAAATATTATCACATATCAAACATGCAAGAAAAATCGCAAAACAATTTACACGATAATGCCGGCAAGTTTGATACATAAAGTTCAAAATGCTCTCAATTAATGGAAACATATCTTATGGCTATAATATTTTTACAGACTCTAATTTTATGAGTCTACTTTCATTTCTAACTAGAATCACATGATTTGCACTTATACCAAATTACTTATGAAATTTTTAACAATATCAGGTCACATAAAACAACCAGACTAGGCACCAAAATGTCAGATCTCATTATCTTATCTTAAAAGTAGATCTAACCAAAACTTAAAACATAAAATTTTTAAAAGACTTTTTGAAGTTTCTTCAAAATCAAACAACACTTAAATTGGAGTTCTATAGCTCAAGTTATAATAAAAATACAGAGACTAAATTTCAGAACAAATGCACGAATTTCTGCAACTTAAACCCTAACTCAAAGTAACTAAACACACAAATAACTTACCAAAAGATGCACTTGAACCCTGAGGATTGATGATTATAGCCTAGACTCCTAATTCCTTCAGTAAAATTAGTCTCTCTCTCTCAACCAAATCCCTAGTTTTCTCCAAGGAAGTGAGTACAACTACCTCATATATACACCTCAATGCATGGCCACATTGAAGAGAAGAAAATTCTACATAAAATTTTTAAATATCTATCACCAAAATATTCACTTAGTTCCTTAATGAAGTGTTAATCTTCCCAAATAATCCTTGAACCTTTAATTATTTCAATCTAGTCCCTACTTTCTTTTTAAGTTGGTCCTAATCAATAGTTTCCAAACCCTTTAATCCTATAACATCACTTACTCGTAATATATCCAATAAATCACATATACATTCAACTATTAATTTCTCCCAATATTCATAAAATTCATATACCCCATGCACATATCACTAATGCATCATGTCCATCCTCAATCAATGAAATTAAATGAAATGCATGATAGGTGTATGTCATATGTTATAGGCGTTACACTTTTGCTTGGCATGTTGTTGACATTATGAACAACATGTAAGAATGCATATGGCCAAAATTTAAAGGGTAGTCTAATATGAGTAAGAAGAATAAGCCTAGTATCAACAACATGACATTTTTCTTCCAGAAAGACCATATTGTTAATGAGTATAGGGACTAGCAACGCGTTGATCAATACCTTTATTTTTAAAATATGAATTTAGTTTTTGGTATTTGCCATCTTAATCAGAGTAAAAAGCCTTAATCTTATAATTAAATTCAACTTGAACAAAGGACTCAAAATAGGAAATAACCAAGTAAAACAAAAAAAAATCATTAATAAACAATAGAAAATAATGAAACCTAAATTATTAATTTCAGGGGAAGGCCCTAAACATCAAAATATATAATATCAAAAGGATGCAAACTAAAATGATTTACATATGCAAAGGGTAGTTTTGCTATCTTTCCTAGTTTACAAGATTCACAAATTTTTGAGTTTGTAGACCTAGAAATAAATGACAAGTTATTATTATGAATGATCTTAGAAATAATCAAATTGTGAGGTTGGCCAAGCTGAGCATACCATATTGAAAAAGGAACATTTTTATGAAGGTAAGTTTATGGTCGGGAAGAAGATAATTTATAGAGGCCCTCACTACTCTTGCCTTGTAGTAGGATGTCCTTGCTTATCTTATACTTGACAACCAAATGAGAAGGGTGAAGTTCAAAAAAGCATGGTTATCATTTGTAAATTTTTAAACAGACAGTAATGGTTTATAGATTTTAGGAACATATAACAAATCTTTTAGCAATAAACTAGTATTTTTCTAATTAAGGATATAGAGTTATACTAGTATATGAAATTGGTATTGATTGACCATTACCAACATGGACTTGATCATTTCCTTTATATGCTTACGGATCAATAATAGCATTGAGATTTGGTGTCATGTGAGGAGTGGCTTCAGTGTCTAAAAACCATTTTGGATGGGATTGAGAAAAACCAATTGGATGGGATGATGAAGTAGAATAGATAGGAACCAATTGTGAAGAGTGGCCGTGAAAATTTGCTTGTGGCCGAACAATATTCCTTGAGGCATAACATCTCTTGCAACGATCTGTAGTGTGATTAAAATAGCCACAAATTTGACATTTTCTATTATGAGTATCTCTGTTAATTATATTGGATGAAACTGTTGAAGATGATCTTGATGGAGACAATGGTGGTCGAATAGTGAGACTGGCTAATGGAGGTGTGTGATGAATTTAGAGTAGGATTTCATGAAAGATTAATTAACTATATAACTTAGACAAAGATATTGATTTGGGTCAAAGATTCAAAGCAGAGAAAATAGGATAGAATTCTATATCAATATTATGGTATATAATTGAATTAAATTTAGCAGCAGTAATGGATCGGTCGTTAACAGTTAATTTATCTGATAATGATTTTGCATTTTGAAGATACTGAGATGTGGTCATGTCATTTTTTTAATTCTTGAAGTTCAACATATAGTTAACGTTGATAATTCTGAGAATGATGTTTTACAACCAGTGACATATGAATAAACTTCATCAGTTAACGATGATAGAATCCATGAAAGTAGCAATTAGTCTTATTTAAGCTAGTGATTATATTCAGGATTGGTCATTGTTGTAGTAGGATCGATAGTAAAGGTAATTGTTAATAGAGGAGAGAGTGAACCATCAATAAGAGAATTCATATTGTGATAGCTAAGAAGAGGAAGAAACTATATTTTTCATGCAAGGTAGTTTTAATGAAAAACTTTTATGGCAAAGTTGTAGGTGGTAATGGAGGTTATATATGATGTCGAATTTATGGAGGAAGGAATGATTTGATTAGCCACTTTGTCAACTCTAATACCATATAGAGAAATATGCTCAAGAGATGATTTAGATATTATTGATTCAGAATGAAATACAACAAATTATATAAGAGTATAAGAGATAGACTTTGTTACTAAGTATATTACCTATCTTCCTATAAGATATAAATAATTTAAATTTAAATACAGTGATGGATAACTAGCTTGGTATTTGAATTTAAATTCAGTGATGGATAACTAGCTTAGCTTTTGAATTTTCATTCAGTGATAGATAACTAGCTTAACTAACAGTTGTTGGGTTGTTTTGCTACTTTTTAGTTTATTTTTAGTTGTTTTCTTGTTATTGTCATATTATTTTAAGGTGTTATTCATAATTGGTGTTCTCACGTTATTTTACTATTTTTTTATTTTTAATTATTTTTCTGCTTATTGTCAAGTTGTTTTGAGGTGCTATTCAAAATTAGTTGTTCTTAGATTGTTTTGTTATTTGTTTAGTTTTTTTCTAGTTGTTGTCAAGTTGTTTTGCGGTGCTATTAAAAATTAGTTGTTTTCAGGTTATTTTTGGGTTGTTTTGCTATTTTTTAGTTTTTTTAGATTGTTTTCAAATTATTTTTAGTTGTTTTGAGGTTGTTTTGAATTTTTTTTATGATTCTATTTTTAATTGTTTTATTTCTTTAAATATTATAAGATTTTGAATAAATGAGTACGTTAAAATTTTTAAAAGTGAAATATATACTTTTTTTACTAAATAAATTCAATGAAACCTGCAATGTGGTAGCTCTATTTATACTGTGTAAAACAGAGGCAAATAGAGCTATTCAAATTAGTTGTTCTCAGGCTGTTTTGCTATTTTCATAATATTTTTTCTAGTTATTTTCATGCTGTTTGTTCATATTTTTGTGTTTGTTTTGAATCATTTCTTTTATGACTATTTTTCATTATTTTATTTGTGACATCCCCTCACATCAAACATACATGGAAATATATATATATATATATATATATATATATATATATAACATAACCCATCTTGGAATTAGATTAAATTAAAACTTTATATAACAAGTACATATATGCAATGTAACATCCGTGTCCTAGAACCGAATTACTGTTTATTAATAATAATTTATGATTTTATTATTTTAGTTAATTAATGATGATGATTGGAGTTAATTAGTATTGTTTGGAGATCTATTATGTTATTATTTGAGTTAATATTATTTTTGAGAAATGAAGGAATAAATATTAAAAATGAAGTTTAGTTATTTTGAATAGAATGTAAAGGATGTAATTGAAAAGAAAGAAAGGACTAAAGTGTAACAAAAGGAAGTAATTGGAGTTGAAAAGAAAGAAAGAAAAGAAGAAGGATCAAAGGAAGAAGAATGAGAGTTGTTGGGGATGAATAGTAAGAAGTATGGAGGAAGAAGAAGAAAAGAGGGAGAAGAAGAAGGAGATGGCAGAAGCAAGTGGAGATAAATAAGAGGAGGTTGTCTGAGCTAAGAAAAATTCAAATTTTAGAGGAGGAACACAATTTCGGCTTGAGAAATTGGTGAGTGGGGGATTTAAATTGAATTTATGTGTTTTATTTTATAAAGCTTCAATTCTGAAATTTAGGTATTTTGATGGCTAAATTCGTAGATTTAGGCTTACTTTTGATGTTTTTAAGTTGTCTATAAGCTTTATTTCAGTTTACAACTAGTGTATGAACTTCTGGCATGCCTAAATTTGTGTAAAATTAAGTTTTTGTCGAAGTTGCTGCTACTGTCAAAATTGACCCAGATGGCCAGAGGGCGGCGCCTCAACGTAGAGGCGACGCCTCTGACCATGGTAGGCGATGCCTTCGCTATGGTGGGCAGCGTCTCCGAGACGCTGGGCGGCACCTCCACCCGTGATGATGATGCCTTCATGATGGGAAGTCGGGACGCCTTCAGAAAGGTGAGAGGGCGGAGCCTCCACCGGTGGTCTGTGCCTCCGTGGTGCATGGTCGGCGCCTCCGCTTGGAAAGTCAGTGCCCCTGCACTGTACTCGCACCTCCGTGACTCGTAACGCGTCCGATTATAACCGTTTACGCTTTGATTGAAACACACCGATGAACCGAATCGTAGAATAATGTTCTAGAACATTAGAAACATCAGAAAATGAGATAAATTCTTTAGTTTTAACAATTCTTGTTAATTACTGATAAGTCTGTGTAAATAAATAAAATATACTTGAATACCATGTTATGTGAAGTCTCAGACAAAGAGACTAAATTATTGTGAATAATCGATAATGAATATCCAATCTAGCAATGTATGCCTGTGCAAAGAACATGAATAATGCATAAGCTTGCATTGATCAATATATGAAAAACTGATAATGAAAATGTAATTATATGAGAGTATATATATGTATATGTATATAGGATGAGTTGGGAATGATGAGCTGGCCACTCGATTGATAACTGTCTTTGAGACATCACAGGGATTCAGAGGTGCCTTTGGGGCGAATCCTTGTGGTTTATATGTATGCATACGATGATATTGAAATGAATATGTGTTTTGGCTAGTGTAAGCCATAGAAAGAAAGTTGAAATGATATGTGAGAATGAGAGATGTTGTATATTGTTGTTTCCTTCGGGGAAATGGTTGAGAATTATCTATTGTGAGATAATGATCTGAATTATCATTGAGATAATGTGAACAATAATAATGTTGTATTTGAAATGAGCAAAACTCTCTACTCTAATTGCAATTGATATGAGGAAATTCATAATGAATCAAAACATGTATCTACTTATGATGACTAATGATTTATGAAACTTTATTCACATTATTTATTTTTACGAAACGAAGCTTGTTATTATTTGAATTTGTGAATTTTAGGGAAAATTGTGAATTCCTTATATTTTATTAAAAGTAGGCTTTTTGAACCCCAAATTGTGTAAATGGTTATTGGTAAACTTTTAAAGGAAATCAAGGATTAATTTTGATGATTTGAAATGCCTCGAGCTTTATTTGGAAAGAGGAATTTTATGTTCTGAAATTGTTTGGATTCATTTTACTATTAAAAGTATTTAAGTCAAATCTCATGTAATGGGAATACTTTGCCAAATGTTTGAGAAAAGAAGGTTTGATATAAAATGATTTATTTTGACAAAGCAGTGTGCTTGAAATATTTATCAATTTTTAAATATAATTGCTGCATTTGATATTTAGCATATTTTGGGGGCAAATGCTTTTGTGTTAAAAATTATACTAGCTGCTCACTGGGTAATTTCTTTCGGAATTAATCACCACTGTTTTTAAAATGTTTGTCACAGCTTAGAGATAGCCTAGCATTTATGGCAGTACAGTGGGCATCCATGGTCTATGAGGTTACGCCTGCGGAGACCCAGGTACGGTATATTGTGTGCCACGATGCGGATGCCGAGCTGGTGTTTAAGGTTACTGTTGTGCCCATAGGAGTTGATGCACGAGTCTCATTCGTGCGGGAGGAGCATGAGGATAGCATCTATTCTATCTTCCGCATCACTTATGCCACCTCCCTGGATGTTGAGGTCACCCTCACTTAGGTATGATGCAGTCTTGTGGATGCATCAAATTTTGGCTTTTTGCTTACAGTCGTTCCTACACCCTTTTGTGCATGTCATCAGAGTTATCTTTGAACCAGTGGGCTAGTTTATTTTTGCTGAGGGTTGGGCCTGGACTTATGCTGCTGTTACTATCTTTATCACCACCACCATATTGTGCCTGACTGAGATCCGAAGACTTGGGGTTAGATGCTAGGGAAAATGATGATGTATCTTATATTATTTGTATTATCATTTAGTACTCTTATTGTATATATTTGATGATGTATATTTATTGTATTGATGGATGGTTAGCACTACGGTGCTTATGATATATATATATCTCTGATCTTGGTATTTTATGATGTTATGGTTTTGCCATCTCGAGTTTAATTGTGAATGGATGTATATGATTAAAATGGTGAGGAATTGGAATAGAAATTGTAAGAAAAATATTATCTAAGTGATGATATCATTATCTGTATTGAGATGAGTTTATAAGTAAGAATATCGATGTAAGAATGAAAGGTTTTAATTTGTACAGGTTCCATTTATGTCATTAAGTGTTTGTATTATAACCTTAAAAGCTCATTAGTTATATTAAGAATTTAATAATTACGATTATTGTGGATAATTGAGTATTAGTGGTTAATTTCAAGATAAGGCGTGACACTCTATCACTAATATAAATACGTGAATATCTTTGAACAATTATTCTTATATTAATATTCATTTTTATAATAACTCTAAAAATATGATACATATTTTGTATGAATTTATATTAATTATACCTATTATTTAATATTAATAATATTTTCTATTTATATTATAATAATTTAGTCATTTTATAATTAATATAAAAAATTAAAATAAATTATATATTTAATAAGTATTTTCACCATGTGTAATGCACGTGAGAAAGAAACAAGCATATATAAATGTAATTAATAGGGGTAAAATATTTTTGGAAGAAAAGAGGACACATATTTTTAATATGTTGACAAAAATAACCTTATTTATTATTTAAAAAAATTTGAAAATGATAAAAGTAGTTTTGATTTGTATTTTAGAATTTAAATTTTAAACTTTTACAATTAAAATTAGATAGGTTTAAACCAAAAAATTAATTTTCATTACAATAATATAATATGTGAACATTTTTATGAAATTATTCTTATATTAATATCAATTATTTATAGTAATTTTTCAAATATAATTCATATTTTGTATGAATTATTGTCAACAATATATTTAGTATTAACAATTTATTATTCTTATAAAATAATAATTTATATTTTTATAATATAAATAAAATTAAAATAAATAATACATTTAATAAATATCTTAATCACGTGTATTGTATGTGAAAAAAGACAACTAGTAATAATTTAAAAGGAAGAAATAGACAACATTTTCACAATCAAAACCAAAAATCAAATTCAATATCCGAACACTCATTTCTTGTCAATTTTCATGTCATCAAAGTTTTATATTACTTCTTGTTTTTATTGCTATAGAATCCAAATGAATTGTCAAAGTCAGAGTTAATTCTAATATCTTATTAATTCGTACAATCGTCAAGTTTAAAAGTCAAAACGACCCATTTATCAAAAATTTGAAAAATTCAAGAACAAAAAATGTGTTTTGCCTTTAAATTTGGAGTTCCCACTCTCCTTTAATAAAAGGTACATTAAACATTCTTAACACCATGAATGTATATATATGCGCGTATATACATATATATAATGTGTTTGTAAAGAAAAGTGTACAAATGATTCAAATAAAAATAAAAAACTTAAAGGAGCTAATGCCAAAAAGTGGAAAAGCTTTGCGATGAAAATATACGTTTTGCCATTAAACAATTCCAACAATTGCATGAGAAGAATAAGAGAGAGATGCACAATTACCTTAGTGTTATATTTGAAAAGTTCTCCGATGAAAAGATATACTTTGCCATTAAACAATTCCAACATTTGCATGAGAAAGGGTGAGAGGGAGATGCTAATTACATGAAAATATAATTGATTTCAAGAAATTGATTTCAATGGATGAAAATTGTTCACAAGCAACATACTTTTCATGAAACAAATAGAGCTTTAAACTCATTCTTAATTAATCTATAAGAAAAGTGATCTATATTCATCTGCCTCTTTAGCCATCTCCTCTGCACTTATGTCCTTCCTTTCCTTGTCTAAATCTAGCTTCTGCTTTAATTCTTTCTCCTTTTCATCGATCTAAAACATAGGAAGATGATGAGTTTCTCAATTTACTGCTGAAGCATAAAAAAGGATTTACAATAAATGAAGAAAGAAATGCTCCAACTTACTGCATCATAAATCTCATCATTGTTCTCAAAGTCGCCACTTTTCCTTGGGAGGATGTGGATATGAACATGAGGCACAGTCTGTCCTGCTTGGGGTCCGTCCTGATACATTGATACACGCCAAGCTGTTAAGCTTCACAAATACAAAGTCTGACTTATTTACTGAGCAGTTGCAATATTAAGTTGGGTTGCCCATCCAAAGTTCAGAATCTCATATAGAGAATGATCTGCACCCTAACTTTCAAAATGAACTTGTCTTGTTTATCTGTAGTTGCAGTAAAAAGTGGGAATTTCATCCCAAATCCATTGAAATCACTTGGTTAAATTGAAATGCCCATTCTTAGTTTTATTGTAATTCAAGTGGCTATCACCTCAATATATACCGATGGCTACCTTATGTAGCATACACAGCAAAGAGCTAATGTAAAGTGCACACACCAATAAATAAACATAAACTTGAGCTTCAAAAGAGGAACTCTACTCATAAAATGAATAGAGATTACAAGATTAGAAAAGGTTAAACATGAATTCAGGTGTGCCTTCTTTTGAGTCATTATTGAATTTGGACTGAACCATTGGTCTAACAGATCTCTGAATTTTGATTCAGAATTGAATCTTATAAAAATTAAAACACAATAATCGAATTTGTATTTTAAGAATGGGAACATGTGGCAAAAAAAATCTAGAAATGTTGATGATCTTAGCAGTAGTGTTTTGGTTGTGCCATGACAGGTAGAGGACAAAGCAAGGAAGCTTTCTATAGTTCTAATTCCCACAGGACAAAATGGACGAGTGTTTTGTCAATGAAAACTAGAGTGTTTAGGGTGATAGTCCTAAAAATTCCACTTTAAGAAAATCAAATGTACAAGAATCTTTTGTCAACTAGAAAATGAAAAGCATTAGAGAGAGTCAGTTTCTTGGATGCATCTACAAGCCTAAAAATACCATTATAAAAGGGTGAAAAAAGACCAAGTAGAAAAAAACCTATGACTTTATATTTGACATTGGAGACAATAAGAAAATAAATTGCTAAAAGAACATGTAAGACAAAAGTTTTACATGCAAGCATCTCTTTCCAACAAAAGTAATAAAAAAAATAAGAACACCAGAAAAGAAATATTAAAATACGGGAAAGAGTAATCATCTTACTTGGATTGTTAATGTGAGTGATGTTGCTTGGTTGTGGCTCTCAAGCTGGCTGCCAACTTTCTGTGCCACAAGCCATAAATCACTTATCTCATCAGCAGTGAGATCAACAAAACGCTTCACTTCACGCCTTGGGCAGACTAGCACGTGTATATAGAGTCAAGACAACAAAATTGAATTCCATAAAACTGAATACTTAACTGTTCTAAGTTTATATTTCCTAACAAATTGCATCGAATCAAGACATAGGAGAAGCTCAAAACTCGAACATTCACATATAAATTACACTAAATGAGTTCAGTGGTGCTGATATTTTTGCTTGTTCCATTCAAAAATGCTGAGTGAATAACAAAAATAATGCTGAATGAATAACAAAAATAATCCATGCGCTTAAAATTTCCATTGCATAATAATTGACCATATAGAGTTCTATTTGCACACTAGATCATGCATGCGAAAAAATTTAAATAGCTGTACTTCAACTATCTTATAAATGCAAGAAAATCAAATAATATTATTTTGTCTACTCTGTCTCAGCAGCTGACCTTGAGTATAAATCAAAACCCAAAAGAAGCTAGCTATGAACCTGAAAATCAAAATAGTTTGCAGAAAGCATAGAATTGATCACTTTTTTCATGATATCAAATAATTATTTACACAGTCAGCTTTCCAGCAGTCGGTTTTAATAATGTTCCTAAACCCCGTATAATCTATAGTGATGTGATTGCGTACTAAATGCACCCTCTGTGGTTTTCCAGTTTTCCTCTTAATTGAGCACTTTGAACTTGTATAACAGAACTGAAAATGCACCAATTGCATGTTGGAAAATGACAGTATCACACTTCAATCGGGCACATCTTTGCTTTATTTCTAAAACAGAATTAAAGTTGCAGCCAAGATAAAAGCACAACAAATTTATGCATAAAAAAAAAGAAGCATATATAATCCCAATATGTCATTGTAAATTTTAGTTGCAAAAGGATATGACCTGCAAAGGAAAAGAAAAATGAATTGTATAGTCAGAAGAGACCGAATAAACAGAAAATAGACTAGAATAAATGATAGAAAAACAAATCTGCTCAAACCCCAATCATCCTCAACCACACAAAGATAAAATAGAATAGATAAAAGCACATGATTCAGTATAATAAATGGTTGTTGTTCAGTTCCATTTTCTCTGATGTTATTTTTAGTTGATTGTGAATCTACCATTGTTTCCTCAATTCGTCACTCATGTGACAATTACTATTTCCTTTTACACTTAAAATTAATATATGTTGCGAATTGAGATTAATAGTAATAACATCACCATTTTATCAAGTACAGTTTCTTTTATCCACATTATATCTTTTCTTTTTTGCTCTACATAAGGGCTATATCTAATTTCTCATAGATATCATAAGGCAAGAATAAGGTTTCTTTTTTGATGATCGAAGAATTTTTTGGCTTTTTTAAACAATTTTTCAAATAAGAAAGTCATATCTATGGTTCCAGTGGCAGACCCAGCATTTTAAGCTAGGGGATCAAACTTCTAATTTTTTTTTCAACCAAAAAAATTATATATTTATTAAGTTTATTTTATAAGAAATGGGAGGCAGAAGTATAAATTTCAAGTGGAATTTAATTGGCTTAGTGGGGACAAATGATTCCATGTAATCTTTCTTCATTATACTAAAGCCACCATCTTTCTAGCGAAATTTTTGCTTTCTTTGGGATCATATCAAGCATCTTTAAGCTTTAGCTGCAATGCCGATTAGAACTCGTAATTAGGACCTAATTGGTTATAGTTGTAAAGCTTAAACGCTTGAACTTTCCAAGAACTTTGTAAGTGATTCATACAAATTTGGGTTTTCATCTTCTGCTCCATCCATCATTATAAATCACCTAATTAAATTTAATATCCAAATCAAATAGCACAAAAATGATTGTACAAATTTGGAGTTTTTGATTTAAGCATAACTTGTATTTATATTTCAGATAAGCAAAAGGGTGCAAGCAAATACCAGGAACAACAGGACGAAGGTTGACTAAGGCATATGAAAGCTGAGTGGAGCAAAATACTTCCTTCGGGTCTATTTTGTACGATCCGAACATATAGCTCTCTGTAGACATCTGTGTTGTGAAAAAGAAATGTGATTGGATTGATCAATTGAAACAACTGCAGAAGAAGAAGAAGAAGAGGAGGAGGAAGAAGACAGAGATGCTTTGTGATTACCTTAGTGTTGGTGGTGCTGCCGGCAGCAGCGAAGGACCGGGTGCGTCTGAAGGAATAAGGAGAAAGGGAGCTTATGATGGTTGTGTTTGCATGAGTCAGAGTAAGAGTGAAAATAGGTAGCAGCTGAAACACCTTTCCCATATACCAGTTGGCTTCTTTCTCTTCGCCAGAGCAGTTTAACAGCAGGTATTAAATTTGGGACTGCATCGTCTGCTTACCAGGTATGTGCATTTCTCATTAGATGTTAGAAAAATTGCTGGAAACAAATCGATTAATGCACGCATATGTTAGTTTACAGTATGAAAATGAAAATGGGACTTTTTATTATCCAAAACCTTATTATAAAATTAATAATGATAATCATTATACTAATAGTTATCCTCCCACCCCTAATATATTTGTCTGATGGTCTTCGTTTTAGGCAAGTAGTAGTGCATAACTCTATTGATGATGACTACTCTCATATCCAACACCAAGTGGAAGAAATATTATCACTATTATCACATGATCATGACAAGGAACTAGAACGAGAACTAGTCATAAGCACTTAAATAATTTATTTAACCACTGATGATTCTTGCCTTTCAACAAGCTAAAAAAATGTATTCAACTTTTTTTATGTGTTTGAATTTTTATTCAATGTTCTTGTTGAGTGTGTGTTTGTATATAGCTTTTTGTAGTGATCCATGCTAAGTTATCATTACGTTGTATTATCCAACAAAGCATAATAAAATTAAGTGTTATCCTCCTACAAAACTTATTGATGAACAATGTTTTAGATTCAAAATTGATTAGAACTAGCATTATGCACAAAACTATTATTTAATTACTTAAATTATAAAATAAAGCTCAGATACGGTACAAGAGTTGTAGAGCATTTTAAGCATTTAAGTAGCCATAGAAACACAAACAGAAGAGCAAGTTTTCAAAGAGTTAGGTAATATAAGATTATTATCTTTATGTGATCAAGTGAGAAAAAAAAAAAAAAAAAAAAAGCACATAGCAGCTTAAATTAGTTGATTACATTATATATCAGAGTGACTATTACCATTATTACAATAATTAGTAGCAATCAATTCCAATCTTAAGCTGTATATAGTAAAGGAAATTAGGGTTGATTAAAATGAAAGTAAACAGTTATTTTTTAAGGAAGAAAAAACTTGAAGAGTAAATAAGGTTGAAGATGGAAAAAAAAAAAAAACGAAAAACGAAAGCAAGAAGACGTACCCACAGATCAGTTGAATCCCATAACAAAAGAAAGCATCAATTTTTCTTTATGTTTTGGGCTGCTCCAAATTGAAATTGATTGGTCATTTGCCAGCGAGAAGGAGAAGAAGAAGATGATGATTGAGCAATCAATCGAATAGAAGAAGAAGAAGAGGAATTAAGAGAAACTGGGAGGAGAGCAGGATGGTAATTAAAAAGTGGGCGTGTTGTTAACCTCAGTCCTCAGACACCCAACCTCACCATTTTTCTTCTCTTTACTTTTTTTATATTTTAATTTTTTTCTCTTTTAAAATTTTTTAATTCTTTTTTTAAATGTAAATTACTTTACTATTCCAGTTTCAAAAAATATATATAAATTGCTTGACTGTAAAATTTTCAAATTTTTTTAAAATTATTTAGGTTTTATAAAATATACTTTTTAACTTTTTAAAAATTAAAAAATATATTTCTATAAACTTACAAATTTTTATAAACTTCGTATGAAAGTA
>CATIWO010027432.1:0-25452 GCA_949673435.1 Macaranga tanarius | reverse complement strand
TACAAAAAGAAAATAAAAAAATAATTAAAAAAAAAGAAAGGAAGAAAGAAAAAGAAGAAAAAAATAAAAAAAAAGGAAATGAAAAAAAATGAGAAATAGAAAAAATAAAAGAAAATAATAAAAAAAAGAAAGACATAACAAAACAGCAAAACACAAAAAGGGGCAAACTTGAAAGTCAAATAAAAAAAGGGCACTCTTGAAAACACAAAGAGCACACGCGTAATTAATTAAAAAAAAGGGAGGGTATTTTGTGTGAATGAATTTTAAAACTATACTACTTATGTAATTTTCTCAGAAATATATCATCTTATACATTATAGAATAATGTCTACCAAGGATTCAGTTTACATTTTTTTTTATGCATATTTTGAGCATAAAAAAATTATACAACTTTTTTTTTTAAGCTTAAAAAATTATACAGATTTTATAACCGCAAATAGGGGTGTGCAATCAGGTTTTCCGGTCGGTTTGGAACTGAAAATTTTCAAGAGCCTCAAACCGAATCGAAACTGAAAATTTAGACAGTATTTGTCTGGTTTTCGGATAACTGATTAAATAATAAAAAATAACAGTAAACACATAAAATAATAGATAACTCCTAGTAGCTAAGTGGCTGGAGCGCGTGTCTTTTACCTTGGAGACCCAAGATTGAGACACAAGAGTGTGTGTCGATTCCGCCCAAAAATGTACAAATTATTAATAATTGAACATGAACTGAACTGTATTTAGTAAATTCGGTTTGGATATTTGGAGCGGGAAAATTTTGCTCATCCTTAACCACAAATATTATATAGCTTTACTACACTGTAATAATTTTTTTTATTTATTGGTCTAAAAAGACTAAAGGTATAATACATTCGCGACCCCCCTATATTTGTTATCAGTTTGACACTTCTACTTATAGTTTTGTCATTTCAACACCTAAACTCACTTAAAATGTAATTTTTAAACTTGTATCATCACATGTGGCATGTAATAGCGAATCAACATGTATCACATATTAAGAGTTTGACTGACTAAAATTTGCAAGTAGAGGTATCAAACTAACAAAAAGTGGCAAATACAAGGGGTAGCATATGTATTATATCATTAGATTAGTATATTTTAGGTAAAAAGTGGCGAGTTTAAGTGTTGAAATGATAAAATTATAAATTGAAGTATCAAATTAACCAATTGTGATAAATACAGGGGGCCACTAATGTATTATGCCAAGATTAAATATTTTTAATTTATTACAAATTAGTCAAATGTCCATGTTTTTACGCAGCTACTTTAATGGTTCTTTAAAGTAATTGAATATTGTAACAACAACAACAACTTAATTCATTAAAAATAATAATACTAAAATCTAAATCATATTATAAATATGTCAGCCTTCCCCGTTATGAACTTGTTCAACATGCAATTCTTTTTTTTTTCAGAGCAAGAATGCTAGCAAGGTTGTCCCTCCCTCTACTTCACCTCCCGTCTGGTATTATAAATCTAAAAATGTTTTTTTATGCGATATTGTTAGGATTAGTTTCAGTATTAGATTATGATTAGTCTTATTAGTATTTGATTAGTATTCTAATTGTTATGCTTATATCTATATATATAGTTGGTTATTTCAAAATAATACATTTATCACATTATCATTCAACAAAATTCAAACTATTCTCTTTGCACATATTGTAATTTATCAACTTTGATCCTGACAATCACACTTCCTGGTAGAGCACAACTATTATTATATTTAGTTCTAATACGTTTAAAGGGTTAGAACTTGTTTCTAGTCCTATTATCACCCTTAGTTGGTAACAAATCTTTCTATTCTTTAGTTCTGCCTTTTGCTATTATTGTGGCTGGCTCACAGACCTAATTTAAAAAATTTAAAGATCTTTGTTAAATTTTTATTTGGTAAATATCTTTTTGGCACGTTTGGTAGGACCATTATGGTCAGTGTAGACGAGAAAGCCAAAGCAAGAGAGTATGACTAGCAAATATTCTATCATTAATTCATCTAACCTGAGAACGAGAGATCAGATCGAGATTGATGAGGAGTATAATAGAGACATACCACTTTATAGGCAGAGGACTTTAAGTCGTGGTGATATAGAACTCTTGAGAGATAAAGTATCAAAAGTGAACCACTCTATGCTAATTTATTTAATTAGTCAGATGTTAATAATGTTTAAACCGAGTGTGGAGAGGAATGAGGAGATACAAAGTGAATCAAGGAGGCATCTTGAAGACATCAATATTAATCTATAACATTTATCATCTCCTTGGATGGAAGACCAAATATAGAGATTCCTAGATGAAGCCATAAAAGTCCAAGAGGATGATCCCTGAACTGTATGGTAATGTTCAAATTCTTAGGAGGTCACTTAAAGTCGATTAATTTTCTTGTCATCATAATATGGTGATAGAATTGGGGGCACCTAATGAACTTGAAATAAACCCAAATAAGGGATATCAAAGTGATTCACTACCTTACTAATATGAATCTAGACCATCTGAGACTGATCAATGTTTTTCAAAAGATTTCTTAGAAAAAATAAGTATTGATTTAAGACCTACTCTAAGACTGATGTATACTAAACCTTATCCTCATTGGGTTGATAAAATGTATCCTGTCTCCAAGGGGTATGAGGTTCCTGAGCTTGCTTTTTTCTCTGCGGAAGAGCATAATCAATCAACTTTTGAGGACATAGCCTAATTTTCTATCTAATGTGGTGAAACTTCGGCCAATGACTTTTTATATTTGGGAATTCCTTAACAAAATCAGCCTTTACTTAGTATACACATCTCCCAGCCAATTCCATTAACTCTTGAAAGGATTTGGAAGAGAGGTTTCACCGAGTTCCTCCATCCAGCCCTATATATCACCTTGATCGATTTAGCTAGGACTTCTCAACTTCATGGGGAGTCAATAGTGGAGTTCATAATAAGATTCAAAAAGTTACGATCTCAATATCAACCGGCTATTAGTGAGGTTGAATGTGTATCCATGAGGGTAAAAGGCCTTAATTTTGCTATGAGAGAACATTTTAAAGGCTATAAGTTCAGAGACCTTTTTGAGCTAACATATCGGGTTGTTAGCTATGAAACATTTCTCAAGGAGAATGAGAAAGATAAGGTCCCATTTGAATAAATTTGGGATTAAGAGGATCATTCAGTCTTAAGTTCAAAAGTTGAGAATTATATGGTTAAGTGTGTTAGAAGCAAACCAAGTGAGTGTCGGGCACTAAAAGTACCAACTCTTGCTAAGGTAAGAATAAGGGCGATTAAAGCTATAAGACCATCAATACTGATAGGGCTGCTCTATACTAAAGGGAACAAAAAAGCTTAAGAGGAGTCTAGGGGACCTCAAGTTGTAAGTAATAGGGCAAGGAAGAAAGAGTCAAGCAGGTATGATCGATCACTTTATGAAATGCAAATAGATACAACCAAAAGGGTGTATAGAGATGTGAAACCTTTTGAGAAGTCCTTTTTCAACTTTAATATATGTAAGAGGATAAGATAAAAGGGAAAAACTTAATAGTGTTAGTCGGTCAAAGCAGGAAAGGTAAAAAAAAATGCTTTGAAGGAGAAACATGAGGATGGTAAGACCAAACTAAACGTTAATATGGTCACACTACCAAACAACTTCAAGAAGTCCATAGTTGACAAGTGCTTGGGACATTATTGATGATTCCATATCCAGACAGTATCATAACTAAATATATTTGGTCACTCTATATTAAGGCCAATTTTGATGGTATAATGTTAAAGAGATTTCTAGTAGATGATGGAGCTAGTGTAAACACCTTTCCTTTGAGTATTTAGAAGAAACTTAGGTTTAAAATTCAAAGTTTTGAGAAGATAGATGTGAATCGGCTACACTGAGGACATATTGTCCAAAAATATAGTATCTAATAAAGAGATTTAGTTATGGCCGATAAGGATAAAAAAAAATCCATGTGTAGTATTATGGTCTACATCATCGACCACTAACACTTCCTAAAGTTTAAGTTTTGTTATGATTGGCCATGATAATATTAGTGTAATAATATAATATCAATGGCCGTTGTTTTATATCAATCGGCCATAAAAAATGATGCATGAAAATGCTAGTATAACAATGAAAGTCAATGACCCAAAAACATATTTGATCGGTCATGAAAGTAAATAAGGCCGATTTAATATGAAATATTCAGCCATTAACTCATTTGCATATTGATAAAAAATGAGACAAAATGAATAAGACCAATTGAATATATTCGGTCATATGGGATGCTTGGGATTAGTCATGGCCATAGTTTTACTTAATTGATAATAATGACTGATTTTAGAAATAGAAGACCAAATTAATATATAATTGATCATGGAAATATGTCCATGAATGGAAGTATTGGACATTTAAAAATAGGAAAAAAGGGACCGATATAAAATAATTTAGTCATAACAGGAGCCAAGTACGAAATGTGAAAGTGCTAGTTGACCATAGAAATATATATATATATATATATATATATATATATATATATATATAAAGAAACTATGAAGATTTGCATTGCCCATGCAAAGTTACTTGTTGAAGGTTTTTATAGAAATGTTAATAGGCCATACAAATCATAGTGTGAAAGTGAATGATGAGTTAATGGCCTAGTGGTTTTAATCGGTCATGAAGATAATGGTAAAAATTATAATGGGTCAAATCCAAGCAAAAAAATGAACAAGACCGAACTAATATAATTCGGTCATGGAAGCATAGAGTGGTCATTTATTCAATTTAAGTGTTGAGTACAATCTCATTTATATCAATCAAAGAAGCAATATGGGGTTGGATAATTCACCAGCATGCATTGAATAACGGTAAATGTGCAAAGGCTGATTAAAAAAATAAAAAAGGGAAGATCGAATCAATATAATCCATTTTGAGATTATGCAAATTTTATTTGGTCATGAGTAAGTGTTATGGAATCTTTGGTAATGAAAATGTTAATTATATTGGGAAAATCCCTAAATTAATTAAAATCCTATAACTCAATCTCATGTCAAATCAATTAAGAAATTAATTCATAAAAGCGAAAGCGTACCTGAATCCATAGTGCAATCCTTACAGACATGCGACTGGCCTTCTAAGTCAGTACATTTTCTCAGAGAACGCCTTTAGATTTTTTTTTTGTATTTTCTCTACTGATGGAATATAGAAAGAAGCAAAATTATCATACGTATGACCTAGGGACCATGACCACCTATATAAAGATAACAATCCTGTTATTTTTTGGTATTTCTATTTTAGTCCATCATTAAAATAGAATTATCCATTAGTCTCTATACATTAAAGGCCCACACCCTTTAGATACATCAAAGCCCAAAATTATCCATACCCAATTGATCACTTTTAAATGGGATTAACCTTATATGATAGTCCACGATATATGAATATTTACATATAAGCCCAATGTTGGATTAAGGATCTAATAATCTCCCACTTGGGCTATATGTGTAACTTTATAATCATGTATTGCAAAAAATAACCGTATGAGCTCATCTGTCTATCATTACTAAAATGTATCTATAACCAATCCGGTCCATCAATCATATCAACATATATAGGATCAAAGCAGCATTTGTTACATTTATCGTAACTCGACTTATCAATAGTCACGTATGTCGATACAACTAAATGACATGGATCATTATGTGGATATGTAGCATAGAAATTTCATGTAATGTGATCTTAGCATACCTATTTCTAACTGGTCCACCTTAAACCTAAGTGAGATCAAACTATACCAAAATCAGAGTGTGAATAAACAAAAAACTTTATTTATGCAGAAAATAACCGAAATAATTAAAATCCATAAACTGAAATAACCAAAGAATGTCTACATCGAAGAGCATCTAAAATTATAAGCTCCCACTAAAACTGAATATCCTCAAATGAATTGACACCCATACGAGCAGTATGCTCATGAAACACTTTGGGTAGCACTCCATTAGTAAGTGGATCCATAATCATAGAGTTTGTACCGATGTACTCTATAGACAACTGTCCACTTTGAACTCTTTCCTTCACAACAAGGAACTTGATGTCTATATACTTTAACTTCGTCAAGCTCCTATTATTGTTGGAATATAAAACTTCTAACTTATTGTCATAAAATAACTTTAGCGGCCTTTCAATGCCATCCACAAGCGCAGTCCTGTGAAAAAATTTCACAACCATATTCCATGATTAGATGCCTTATAACACGCTATAAATTTTACTGTCATGGTGGAAAAGGCTATAAGAGACTACTTAGCACTCTTCTAGGAAATAGCACCCTCAGCTAGCAGAAAGATATAACCTAATGTAGATTTCATACTATTTTAGCATCCAACAAAATAAGAGTCAGTATATCTAATGATCTCAAGTTGATTTGACCTCTAATAAGTGAGCATGTAGTCTTTTATTCTCTATAAGTACCGCATGACCTGTTTGACTGCTTTCCAATGGTCTACTCCTAGATTGCTTAAATATCTGCCCAACATTCTAGTGATGTACGCAATATCTAGATGCGTACAAACCTGAGCATATATCAAACTCCCTACTGCAAATGCATAAGGAGTCTTTTGCATTTGCTTTTCCTCAAAATCATTCTTAAGGCACTGTTTGAGACTAAATTTGTCTCTTTTAGCTACAGGGGTATTACCTGGTTTATAATCCTGTATGCATATCTCTTGGAAACCTTTTTGATGTAGCTTTTTTATGATAATCCAAGAATACTTCGAGAATGATCTCGATGTATCTGTATACCTAATACAAAAGAGGCGTCAGCAAGATATTTCATATCAAAGTTCTTAGCTAGAAAGCTCTTGGTTTCGTACAATAAGCCTATATCATTACTGGTTAATGAAATTAGGGCACATGAGCCTATTGTTGTCGAGTATGATTGAAAGTGGGTTTGAAGGTCTTATGTTATCAATTTTGGCAAAAAGGTAACAAGATTGATTAGTTATAGTCATTGTGAACACTATTAGATTTGGTCTTTAATCATAATGGCCTCCCACTAACTTGGCGAATACTACACTTCCAAGTAGGAAATGGAAATCCCTTGTTGGATGGATTTCTAGTGGGTAATAGAGTTCTTAATGGGCCACTAATATTTCTCAGGTACACATTGCCATTCTTAGAATATTAGTTCTAATTAAATAGATAACTCTTGTCCATCACATCTTATGTGAGGTTCCATTAATCTGGCTCCTAATGTTACCGGCCTCAGGTACGTATTTCCATTCTTAGCCTTTGACAGTAGTTAGGTTTATACTATTAGATCAGTGAATGTATGGATTTAAACACTACAAACCTCAGGTATGCCTATTTACAATTCTTGGCTCATAGTGTATCCATATACCCACAATATCTCATGCTTGACAATAACACTACATGAATCTCTTGGGCCTTATGTACACTCCTATGTATTCATAGCTAATGTACATAAGCCCAAAACCATGCAAGTTATTTCTCTAATGGAAAGCCTAGACCTAAATTTAGTTGGAAGATTTTTGGGTCAATTAATAAATTAAGGTCTCACTTTGCACATTAGCCATTTTACAACATACATATCTCATACATACATTGCATGGTAACATACATCCATCTATATATATATCACATACATACATAGCATGCTTCAACATACATATCACATATATACATTGAACATGCAAGATGGATGCACAAATAAGGAGTGATCATGGGCCTTTTCTAATTATATTCTAACTCTAAGAATAATTATAAGTGGGCCTAACCCAAGAAAAGCCTTTATTCCATGAGCCTTTTTAGTCACCATCATCGTGGGCCTTGCCTCCAAGCCTTCAAGTTTCAATGAGCCTCCAATTGAACTCTTCAATGTTACATTTAATACTTGGAATACCAAGGCAAATAATTTACATCTTAATCTTATGCAACTAACACTTAATTACATAACCATAATAATAAAATCAATTATTATTACAAACCAAAGATGTAAACTAAGTCCATAATAAATCCTTGCATGAATGACAAGCATACATTCAATTAAAATATAACTATTGCATGTTATTTGAAGTAGAAAGTCAAGCAAACATTTGTATTATATTGTCCAAGATGCATCATGTACGTATTTTGCACTAAAGGAAACCTCTGAACATCAATCACATTGATGGGACATCCTTTGTAACATCCTGCTCCAAAAATTAATTGGTTTATATATGGATTTACAGACTTACTTATAATAGAAATAAGTTCTGAGACTTGTTTTATGCTTAAGGAGCATTCAGGGGTCAAAATAGATATTTTCAGTTTTTTTTAAAAAAAAATTAAATTAAATTATTTTCGGAAGTTACTGTAGCAAATCCTTCCCTTTTATGTTTTCTGTAGAAGAAGTAGCAATCAACTTTCATTTTCTTTCTTTCTTTCCTCCATTTTCTTCTTTTTCTTTCTCTACATCTTCATCATTAATTTTTCTTCTTGTTTTTCTCTCAATCTTAAGGATTTAAACAACAATTGAAGGCTTCTTACCAATTAAAAGATTTACAAAAGCATTTGTGAGTAGTTTTTAATATTTTAAATTGTTAATTATTGAATTATACAAAAATGGGGTGTTTGGTTGAATTTTTAAGTTTTGATGCATGAATTGATCATAAATGGACCCCTGACATGTTTAGGATTGTGTTTAGATTTGTTTTGGACCAATTTCTAGTGTTTTTAGGTGTTTGAGATGTATTTCTGCATTTCTGGAATGCAGAGGCGCGCAAAGGGGCACCTCTGTACAAAGGCATGCACCTCTGCATATAAGACATGTGCCTCTGTGGAGAGGCATGCACCTCTGCACATGTAACATGTGCCTCTACACTCCTTTGGGTCTCCTCTACATAGAGGCATACGCCTCTGTGTAGCCTGGTGATGCCTTAGTGGCCAGTTGGGCTTCGAAACTCAATTTTGAGTGTTTTCATACCATTTTTTGGGTCCTTTAACCTATCCTTTAGCCGTAGATCAGTTTAAGTTGAGTAGAATCAAGATTTAAGATGGTATTCTGATGATTTGTTTTACGGATAATTGGATCGGATCGAATTGGAGCTGTAGAGGCTAGGGCAAAGCCAGCCGACTAGGTTTCGGTTCAACAGGCTCAGGTGAGTGATCATGTATGTAAAACTACTTTGAAACCATATATGTATATGAAAGAATATGTTTTACAGTTTGGAAAAGGTTTTCTATGGTTTAACATCTAATGTTTCCTTACAAATATGGTTTTATCAAGTATTAGTTTACAAAGCATGGTTTTACCAATTATTTAACTTTTATATCTGAAATTGGGAACATATGGCATATAATTATTGTTGATATTGTAAAAGCTAATTAAGGCAATGATATATTTAGTATTTAGTAAAATGATTATGTTTCAGCTTTATACGATTATTAGCTTTACGAATTATCAAGTATATTTTAATAGTAGTTTGAGAAATGTAAATGATTTGGTTTTATGGATAAAACTATACACTCATATTATGTACCCAGTAGATTGCACCATGATGACTATTGTTTATTCAGCAAGTTTATTTAATAACTATCTTGGAGATAGCTCTTGGTTGTGCATATAACGTTGGGGGCGTGCAACCGGTTGGTTTAGCTCTACACATGCGTATGACTAGAATTATTATGATAGTAAGTATATGTGCACATGGGATGCTAGGTCATTAATGCTGTCCATTGTGTTAGCACAATCTATGGTTATATATTAAGGAGTGTATGGGATAATATTTTTATGAATGATAATGTTTCAGTTTTAAATCGGCTTGTACTTAAGCGATTTAGCTAAAGTATTATATTCTTTAAGCTAGCAACACTCGGCTTGTAGGGAAGCAGGTTAGCTAAAGCATTTTATTATTTCAACTATTTCTCAGTTTATTTCAGTTGTTATGGCAACTGTTTAGCTATGATATGATGTTATTTCAAAAAGAAAGAAATCAACTTACGTTTATGTTTTACTATGATGTTTCGTACAAAAAATAAATTAGTTTATGTTAACCTTATATTATGATTTTAGCAGTTCATCTATTTCTATATTATTTACAAGGCAGTTTATGAGTATCTTATTTTTTTAATATTTCAACAACTTATTATTGATTATTGTTATGATGTTCAAGGCAGTTTTATGGATATTTTTATGATTATTTAAAGAGATAGCTATTGTTCCCACTTTAATCTATAGTATTAAAAGTTAGTCCACTCACTGAGTATTTTTATACTCACCCTCTTTTATTTTTAAAATATTTTTAGATCAAGCAGAGTAGCATCAGTTGTAGCTAGTAGAGCAGTATTGGTGCTATCCAGTGTCTAGAGACGTTGAGCCAACATTTTGTACTTTTGTATTACTTTTAAGACTTACTTATTAATTAGTAGATGGACTTGTATTATGATAATTTGATATTGTATGGAAAAATATTATTAGAATATATAATGACATCTTTATCTTAAGTCCATTTTGATGATTGAGGTTTAATATTTTATTTATAGCATTAGTATGTCAGCTCAGCATAGTAGGTCGCATCCGGCTCTTTAGCTAGAGGAGAGGGTGTGACAAGTTTTGGTATCAAAGCCTAGGTTTAAAGAGCCTAGGGTAAAGAGTTAGGTTAAAAGAGCTTAAGTTTAGCAGCTTACCTAGATTTAGCAATTTGCATAGGTGTTTCTCTTTGGAATAGAACTGTTAAGTGTAAGAGTATTTTGTTATTGTGGTTTTATAGATCATGTCGCCAAGACTTAGAGGTGGTAGAGGCCGTGATAATCGTGGCCGCGTCGCTAGGCTTGATGATATTGGCCAACCTCACAGGAGTCTTTTTGATCATCCTGAGAGAGAGGATGAAGTGTCTTCTAGTAGAGGGGAACATGTGGGTGATGTTGCATCAGGAGCATATTCAGCTGCTCCAGCTCATCCACCACCAGTTCCACCTAATCCTCAATCAGGGCAGCCAGTTCCTCCTTTTCAAGCTGATGCTAGTATAGGAGCTTGATGTGTACTAATCTGTAAGCGTACAGAATCGTATCAAGTAGTAAATAAAGATATCGTCCCACAGAGATTTGGTATTGACTACTGTAATACTCATAATGTTTGATTATTTAGACAACAAAATAAAGTTTGTAATTTCAAGAAAATAAAACTAAATTATGAGTAAAAATACAAATTCAATTCAAATTTTAAAAGGCTAGGATTCTTATTCTCAATTGACCATTTCAAAGGATTGATTACACACCTAGGTTTATACTAGTTCTAATTTATTTTGAAGGGATCTTAATAATTATAGATCTTCCTCTCAAATAAACCTATAATTAAATCATAATTAATCAACACTAAGTTTGATGGCTATCACCAACCTAATGTCTTTTAAAACCAATTTTAATGCACAACCTTTAATCAATATTAATCTACCTAAGTGTCTCTCAACTAAGTAAGCAACTAATAGGTCGTTGCCATTTCCTACAGAACCTATCTCTCGATTAAGCCCATAATGTGAATTCACTTCTAGGTTGATCAGTCCTAAAATGACATTGAGTTCAACAACAACCAATGAATTAAATCTAGTAACCTAACATAATCACAATAAGCACATGGTCAATTCAAAATAAGAACCCTAGAAAAGATCTAGCTACTCATGTTAAAAAGAAAAGAAAACAAACAAGAAATGAAAACAATTATGAACATTGTAATAAATAAAAGAGAGTGATACAAGAAAACCCCTTTTCAATGATGTCAAGAAGCTTTGCTCTTCTAACTTCAAGCCAAGTATCACTTCTACTATGAACTAAACAAATGAAAATGTATATAGAAAATAGAAACTAAAAGAAAAACATAAACTAGAGTAGAATCCAAAAACAAGAACAACTAAGAACAACCCTCAAATGAACATGAAATGGTCCTATTTATAGACCTAAAGACCTAGTGAGAAAGGTAATCTAACCCCTCTCCAACTCTATCTAATCAAAAGATAAGAGATAAGTTCATATCTATCTAATCTTCAGGTGAAAATTATCATTTTGTGGGCTGTCACACAAAGCTGGCATGGGTGTGCAAGAAAATGGCATGGGTGCACAAGACACATCAATTTGCTGAGCTTTGTGAGTGGCACGGCCGTGCTCGATTTTGGCATGGCCGTGCCACTCTGTAACATGGCAAAAATATCTTTAATCATGGCCTCACTTATCCCCAACATAGATAAGCCCTTATCTTGAGTCTTCAGCTCATCCAACCTTCAAGGATTGATCCAATCTTCATCCCAATGCATCCTACAAAATAAAACTATAAAAGAAATTATCTAAAAATAAACAAATCCTAATAATTACGATAAAATAATAAAAGTAACTAAATTAACTAAAAACTAACTAACTTATGCAACAACTAAGCCTAAGATGCAATAAAATAGAGTGCTTAAAACATGTATTTTTCACACTCATCAGAAACTAATATTTCTAAGATTGAAAATTCTTTACATAATTGGTCTATTCCAACTCAAGATATTCAATATATATATAAAATAGGAAGTTTTGAATTTAAGTCTATATTTAAAATGTATATAAAATAGGAAGTTTTGAATTTAAGTCTGATTATTTTATGAAAACTACTGAAGAAACTATTTCTTTAAATTTAGATCATGAAGATTTGGTTTTGTTTTTCGAAGAAGCTTTAAGAACTCATAAAGAAAAGAATTATAAATATTTACATATAGGAATGATCTAGATTGCATTAAAATTGTTATTCAAATTGGGTTTAAATATTGTTGTTTTCATTTGTTTAAGAGATGTTAGGTATTTGAATTTTGAAAACTCATTATTAGCAATGGCTGAGTCGAATTTAGTTAATGGTTCAATATATTTTGATTGTTATCCAGATTTTATAGTTTCGTTATTTGATAGAAATGTTTTGGATTCATTAACTTTAACAGTTAAGTAAAAAAAAAGTTTTGCATATAATAGTAGGTCAATTGCTGTAATATATAAAATATATTATAAAGTTTTGACAACTACTATAAATCCTGAAGCTAAACATCATTTTATTAGAAATGAAACTCTTTTATTTGAAGCAAATAATATGCATGCTAAGGTTCATGTTCCAAAGAAATTAAAATGGAATGAACTAAGTCAAGCTGGAAAATGGAAATGATCAGATATAGCTCAACCTAAGTCTTATCGAAGAAATTTCAAAACGTTCTAATATAACTCAGCAAACTTTTGAAAGTATTTAAATAGATTTTCTCCAGAACCTAGTGCCTATCTTAAAAGAAGTTCAGTTATAAATCATAGGCCTTCTACATCATCTTTATCTAGTAGAATGAGAGATTTTAATATAGAATCTATTAATCCAAATTAGAAAATTTCTACAGTCTTGTATAGAGAAACTTCAACTAGAATAGTTAGATATAACTCAAGATCTCCATCTCTAAGTAGGTTTCAGATCCTTATATAGCATATTTTGGAGTGCCTTATTATGAGCACTAGAAGAGTTTGAGCCAACAAACTGTTGCTGTTTGGGAATAAATTTTTATTTAGTAAGCCTTATAGGCATATGTACAGTTGTTTAATAGATACTGTAAACTTTATTTGTATTACAGTATGCTTGTAAGGATGATTATTTGTATTAAGATATGATATATAATGGTTTGCAAATGATTAGTAGTTTAATGTTTCACTGACCCTTATGATGGAGAAAGGGGTGTGACATTTATTATTATTAGAGCATAGGTTATTGATTCTGTAGACTCGATTAGGTAGAATACGTTGATTAGGTTTTTAATCTTGGTCTTTTATTATGGTATAGGAAGATGCCACCCTGAGCTACAGATGACAAAGGTCACGGTGGTCGAGGTCGTCATTGTATTGAGAGATTAGAGGATGTTGGCCAATCTCATAGGGATCCTACTCCATCTTTACCTTTGGAAGGGATGAATGAGCATGAGTTACCTAAAGGTAGTGAGTTTGTGGATGATACTGCCTCATAAAAAAATAATTCTAAGGCAGACCCACCCCCTCAAGCCAATCCACCAGCTCAAGTACCACCTGTTCCACCTATTGCAGTTCATATTGATACTATATTAGGTGTAGCTATAGCCCAAGCCATTACAGCTGCCATGACAGCTAGAGAATAACAGAGGCCTTGGGATATAGTGAAACATTGTAGACATTTAGGAGCTGAGAATTTTGATGGCTCCCTAAATGTTGAAAAGGCTATTGAGTGGCTTAGATAGAGAAGGTTTTTACCTCTATGAAAATCTCAGACAAGGAGAAGGTTAGTACAATAAAAATGATTTTATAAGGAGTAGCGGATAGTTGGACGGGTCGGGTATATTGCCTTCATGGTGATGAAATGACTTGGTAAATGTTTGTAGCAGAATTTCAAAAGGAGTATATTTCAAAAAGCTATAAGAAATGGAAGCAAGATGCCTTCTTTAGGTTGGCACAAGAAGATATGATAGTTAGGGAGTACATAGATAAGTTTGAAGATTTATATCAATTTATGGTTAATATGCTTCCTTTTGAGGAGAATAAGTATGATCAATTTTTAAGTGGCTTGCATGTGACTATTCGGTCTGGTTTAGCTTCATTTGAAGGCACCACTTATAGGAGCTTAGTAGAAAAACTTTAGAGGTTGAGAAGTTAAAGAAAGAGGAAAGAGAAGTGTTTTAAAAAGGTTGAAAGCACATTCAGAGTTCCATCTATGATAGTGATAAGTAAACCAGTAGAGGGGTTAATATAGTACTACCTAAGTCTAGTTATAGTGATAGTGGGCAAGGTTCATACATGAGCATAGAGCAACAAGCTAATCAATCTCAGATGAGTTAAAGTTCTATAAGACAGCCAGTTAGTAGCTCTATTAGTGCCCAAAGACAATCTTATAGTGGTACACCCCCAAATAATCAAGAAGGAATCACATATCCAAAATGCATAAATTATGGTAAGTTTTATGAAGGGGAATGTAAGAAGAGATCATTTAGATGTTTTTAGTATGGACAAATTGGGCATTTAAAAAGATATTGTCTTTCATTAGTACATTTTGGTGGTTCAGGATGAAGGATTGCAGCTCTTGGAAATTAAAGTGGTAGTAGAAAGTTTCTATTGAAAAAGCAGGTTACCACTGATTCTAGCTTTAGTGTCGGTAGAGGTAGTCCAGTTGCTGCAACATCCCACCAAGGATAAAATACTCAGCAAAATCGATCTTTAACTCAAGCTAGGGTTTATACAATGACTCAGGATGAAACTTTGGCACCTCCAGAAGTTGTACTGTTATGTCAAATATTTATTATTTTTGAAATGCTTATGTGATAATTGACCTAGTATTATAATTGCATTCATAAGTGATATACTGGTGTATTCTCGAAGTATGGGGGAAACATAAAGAACTTTTAAGGATAGTATTATAAATTTCGGGGATAAAATTTCTTAAGAGGTGGAGAATTATGACATCCTAACCTAGGACGTTATTTAATTATATTAAGTAATAGGATTAGAAATACGCTTGAGAGTCTTTTTGGTTATTATGGTAACTTAAGGGACTAAATCAATTATTTATCAAGAAAAAAAAAAGAAAAGGCTTTTCAAAGTTTACGTCGATATTTCTTCTCTGCATTTCCACCTTCTTCGTTACTCTTCTCTTTCTTCTTCATTTTCCATTTTCTTTTCCTACCTTTTTCCTTAAATCTTCATTAACAACTTCAAGCATTGATTCAAGCTTCTTGTAGCAAATTCAAGATTGATATACAAAGAGTTTTTAGTAAGTAAAGTATTTAGTTTCAAGTTTTTGAATTTGATGTTTTGATTGAATTTTGAGTTTTAATACTTTGTTTTATAAAAAATGGACCCCTGAGATGTTAAAAATAGTGTTTGGGATTGAATTGGGTTAAATTTTTATATTTTTCGTTGAAATAGAGCAAAATTTCATGTTTTTAGACCGCTAAAACGACGCCTCAGCACTGAGGAGGCACCTCGGTACTGCTGAGGTGGCGCCTCAGTGTGCTAAGAAGGCACCTTAATGTGCTGAAGAGGCGTCTCAGTGCTACTAAGGTGGCGCCTTAGTGTGCTGAGAAGGTGCCTCAACAGCCTCTTGACGCCTCTAGACCCTTTTGAATGCTTTTTTGGACCATTTTTAAGGTTATAAACTATACCTACCTACTATATATCAACTAGGTTGAGTAGAATTGAGAAAATAAGCTCATGAGCATATGCTTTTGATTCTTAAATGGTAAGTTCAGGATTGTCTTGATGTAGTGCTTCATATTTCTTAATTATAGGTAGAAAAGCATCATCGGGCGTAGATCATAGCGCAGCCCCTCCCAGCTAGAATTTCAGTTATCAAGTGAGTGGATATTAGTATAAAACTAGTTTTGAATCTATTATATGTATTAATACTTATGTTTTACAAATGATTGATGTTAAATGATTTCTTATACACTATTTGCAATTATGTATTTTCTATTTATTCGAAACTATATGGTATTAAATTTATTTTGAGCTATAAACATGAGAATTTCATTTTTGAAATATTTGATTATACACTCAGAAAAGGTGCTTATAAAATCACACCTTGAATGTCAAGTGCAAATGAAATATAATATATTGCCTACGGGCACTATCTCTGCACATGTGTATGATGAGGATTTTATACTTTGGGAAGCCAGGTGAGACATTCAGCTCCCAAAGTTGCTAGAAATTTATAGGATGCCACTTGAGTGTACAATGATATATATTTGTATTTATGTATATTGATCTTTTATGATTTTGTCTATGATTTTCTTGATTTATTTCAAACCGTATTAAAGGATCAAGAAGAAAGTATATGGATATTTTGGTTCGTTTGAGAAAAAGTTGTATTGGAAGTATTTATTTTAGTACTCAGGCTATTTTTCACTACTTGGGTAGATTTGGATTGATTTAAGTTGAATTTCTGTATCATGTTATATGATAATATATTAATTTTTTGTAGTTATATTTATATCCTCTCACTGAGTAGTCGTACTCATCCACCTATTTAAACCATTTCAGATTCCTTTTTAGTGGATCGGTAGATCCTCATAACATATTACCAAGTACTCTTGTGGACAACATTAGTGGAGGTTGATCCAACCAGCATACTTTTACTTTTGAGAGTAGTCTTTTGATTAGAAAAGTTGTATGTTCCTATGTACAGTTATCTTATGGATACTTATGACTCTATCGAATATTATTGTAAACTTGTAATGACACTTATCTATATTAAGTTATGATATTTAATGGTTTTAATGTAGATTATTAGTCTATTATTGCACTGATCTTTATGGTAGAGAGTGAGGTATGACAGTAGTCGTCATCCGATGCTGCTGACCCCACTCTTTTTTTGTCGGTCGAGAGTTGAGCGTTTAGGATGATAGCTGCTATTTTGAGTATGTATATGTATGGGCAGATCATCTTAAGGGTAGTTGGGCTACCTTCTTTAAGAAGTATAGGGCTATTATGATCTTTTGGTGTATTATTTATGTATATCTTGATAGCCCCTTTTTCCTAGTCTCCCTTCACCGCTGAACACTATTTATGTACGTTATTATGTATATATATATATACATATACACATATATATTTGTTCATATTCCTTTGATATGTTTCTTATAATCTTGACACCTATAGTTGCTGATGGATGTTGGTTGGTTATTATTAAATAGTTGTTGATACATTGAGTGGTTAATAACTAAGCCAGTAATCTCGTGAGTGTAATTGGATTAGTCTAAGTGCTCTTATAGAATTCCATCTTAGAAGTGACGCTTCTCTACACTGTCACTTTGTGCTGGGCAGCCTAAGATGTGAATCTGTCTAACGTGAATGCCATAGGGAAGGAATGTCACATTAATGATTTTGGAGCTCATGGTGTATCTCATGCTGTGCAGGTTGATTATTAATATATTTTATTTATGTTTAATATATTTTTAATGGTAAAAATTTAAATTATTTCTAAGTAAATATAAATAATAAATTTTAAATAGAGAATTTATGATGAATAACTAAAATCTTATATAATAATAACAAAAAAAAAAAATTAAGTATAGAAATAATGGTAACATGGGTAATAACAAGAATTTCTACAATAAAATTACTAAAATTATAAAATAAATTTTAAAGGTAATTAATAAAATAGGTAAAAAAATTATTATCTTGTCAAAGAAGAGAGTATAATCTTATTAAATAAAAGGCATTACAGAATGAAAAGCATTTCCCTGTTATTTTAGGTAAAAGTGGTGTTTTAGGTGGGATAGAATCATGTGAAATAGAAGAATAAAAAGGTATTTTAGGTGGAATAATAAATTTTTAAAAATTATTTTGAAAAAGACTAGAAAATCTAATGAGGTAAAATATTTATCAACATTTTTAAAAATCAACAAAAAAATTTCATTTTAATCAATTATATACTATTCTATAATAATGTATAATTTGATAAAAATTAACATGAAAATGCATATATAATATATATTTTTTAGCATAAACAAGTATGCATATATAATTTTTTTTGAACCTATGCATATATACCTTTTTTCTAAAGTTAAACAATTATGCCCTTATTATGTTAATTTTAAAAATATATAAATTATATTAAAATTATAAATAATTAACCAAGTTGAAATATATTCACTAAAATTTATAAATTTAAATAAATTTAAACCATTTTGGCAGACTTTATGATTTACAACAATTTTACAATGTGAACATACCCACCATAACATTACTCATAGAATAATTTCACACTAGTAGAAATTTTTCACTAAGAAAACTGTAGAATGTCCTCTATGAGTAGTTCATCAAGTGTTAAAAAGTGTGAAAATCCAGTTGCGGAGAGTAGGGTTCTTTCTCCATCCCTCTTACTCTCTCCTTGTGATATTGGGAATTACCACTTTAACTAACTAAAAAAAAATATATGTAGAATCAATCATCTAAAAAATTGTTTTCTTTGGAAAGTGATTCAGTTGAATTTCGACAATAAAATGCTGCTAAAATTAACATAAACTCGAACGATCGCAGAAAACAAAAACATGCAAAATTTTCAACTCCAAGGATGCTGCTTCTTTCAATGCCTGCAAAAAGAGATAATTTTCATATATTGTGTTGCAAAATAAATCATTTTTAATTTCACTTGTTTTTTGGTAGTATAATTTCACTTTTTTTAGAGCCTCTTCAATTTGACTAGCTATCTCTACAACTAAATTGTGCACTGATGCACAATATGGTGTCTGCAAATTTTGATGTGTAAGCTAATGAAGCTCTCTACTTCCTCACCACTCCAATCCTCATAAGAGCATGATAAGCAACAAAACGAAAACCCACAAGCATAATTGCCAGAACAACCACAGAGACGGCTTGCCCGTCGAGCCCCACCATCTTTACTGCAGGGTAGTCACCAACTAAACAAACTCCAGCACGAGCAGTAGTGCATGGATATGTATCAGTAGGCTTGTACTGAGACCCCAGCAACAGCTTATATGTATGTTGCATAACGGAAATGTACTTAATCCACCCAATGAATGAAGGGACATGTTGAACGAAGAACCCACCAACTAACTGGAATGATATCATGATCACAGAACCTAGTGTAGTAGCAGTTTTTTGGTCCATTACCACTGCACCAAGAGCAAGGCCTAGGCCTTGACACACTAGTACATTGTATAAGACAATGAACAAGGTGCGCAGGAAGTTTATTGCATTGCGTTTTAATCCCGCCATCCAGTAAGTTATGATAACGAAAATGGTAGGGAGGACAAGCTCCATTGGTAGGTCACTTAGAGTTCTTGACATGAAGTATGATGATAGTCTATACATGCCTGAAGATCTTTCTTTTTCGAGCATCAACCGTTCTTGGGGAAAGGTGAAGATTGCTTCAAATAAAGGGAAGAAACCCCAGAATCCACAATAAGAGAATAGCAATCCAACCTGCATATCAGAATCAGCTACATTAAACATGAACTAAAAGCAAGCTCGCAATATATATAAAGATTTTTCATCTTGGCTGGATCTACAAATTTAGCTATAGATAACTCCAATATAGGCTTGTTATATTTTGTTTTTCTAGTTGATACAGTAAGGGTATCTCAGGATTTAACACTATTTCTTTTTAGGATATTGACATTTGATTGTTCTCTTTTCGGGCTATTTTAAGAGCACATTCCCATGTCGGCCTAGTACATTCAGAATAATGAAAAAAATCTTACTCTTTTTAAGTGCTGACCCAAAATTTAAACTCAGATCATCTTGTATTTGCTCATATGAACATGTTATACTGCCACATAAGCACAAATTATATTCACCAAAGTCACTGGCTGGCACAAAAATTCAATTGCACATTCCATAAATATCTATGATAACATTGTCAGAATTATACCTATGTTAAATCATTATTGAAAATGTAATTTATAAATTTTCCTTTTCTGAAAAAGTTGATGTGATGCATGGGATCTAGCTTGGCAAAAGTATTATTTTTCTCTTTGCCCAAAAACTTAACAAATAAAGATATTGTTTTGTGTTGCACGTCGTGAAAAAAATAGTTTGTCGCATGTGACAAATTATAAAAACACCCTCATTATATTCAAACTTTCCTATAAAATGGACAAAAAAGAAAATACAATTTTTTAGTCTTTATCCATTTATGCGGTCAACTGTTCATTTCAGGCATATAGACACTTATCATCGTGCATATATAAATTTGTTTCCATTTTCTTTTCAAATCCTTTGTTCACTAGTAATTTGTTGGGTAGTAGCTAAATTGCTGGATTTGCTACTAGTTCTACCTAATTATAATAAATAAGGCAGTACATCTTATCACAAATTTTATCTTGCAAGTGATACAATATTGTAGAATAAAAATTTGTGAAATGGGCAGATTGTTACCTGATCTTGCAAGTGAGAAACATCAGATTTCCACCATAGTACTCCTGAAAGGAATGCTATAATCAGAACTTGGAATATTTTGAGACCAGAATAGGACTCGTGCTTTCTTTCTTTAAGTCCTCTTCTAAACAACACTGTGAATTGTTGCCACCAAGTAGTCGTCCACCTGGCAAATTGCTTATCATTCGACCTGTCTTCAAAGTGATCATCAGTTGCTTGGACCTCTGCTTTTAATTTGGTTGCAAGGTTTGTTTTATAAGCAGAAACTAGAGTATGCTTGACCATTGTTTGATTGTCATGTGATTCATTATATGATAATACACCTACAAACATGAGGAAATACATAATCAGCAAGTTTCATTTTAAAGATGAAAGATAATTGAAATCGGATACTTTATGACAAATTTCAAGCATTTTTTAGATTAATAGTGATGGCAAATGACCTAAATACTGATAAATTGCATAATAAGGGCAACCAGTCCTTTTTAAATTAGGTGGAGGTTTCAAGCAGTGCACCCTATGCCCTTGAAGAGAAGTGACTATTAAACAATTCCTTTATTGACCATTCTTTTATCAGCCTAAAACATAATAAAAAGACCAAGGTTTATAATGTTATGTTTGGCTAGAAATTAATGACGGATTTTAAGAGGAAAAGAAGGATACACAAAGCAAGAACAGAAAACAATGAGAGTTCTTTTTTTTTTTTTTCTTTTTTATAAATTTAGAACTAAAGAATCTCCTAGTGATTTTGTAACATTTCAATCAATGCAATTGACAAGTTTCATTGGTCTCTCAAAAACTTTGGTCTCACCTAAATCATATTTAACCTACTGATAATTTGAGACTCAATAAATAAATAAATAAATATAGTCATACCGTTTGCAAGATCCAGAAGAAAATCAGCCGGATTCATGGCAACTGAAGGAGCAAATCCAATGCTAGAAAAGTAATCCATAACTTCTGATCCTTTACCAAAATACAAAGAATTCCCTTCAGACAACAATAACACCTTATCAAACATGTAGAACAACCTGCTTGAAGGCTGGTGTATAGTCATCACAACCGTTCGTCCTCCTTTAGCTTGCTCCCACAATGTGTAAACAATCCTCTGAGCTATTGTCGAATCAAGACCAGAAGTAGGTTCATCCAAGAAAAGCAAACTAGGGTTTATAAGGAGTTCTTGTCCTATACTGACCCTTTTCCTCTGACCACCTGAAACCCCTCTCAAAAATGGTCCTCCGATAATGATATTCTTGCACCCGGTTAAACCAAGTTGAGCAATAACAGCCTCTGCATGATTGATCTTCTCCTGCTTGGTTAGATTATTTGGTAATCTAAGAAGGGCAGTGAAGACTAATGTCTCTGTCACTGTCAAGTGAGGGTAGAGGATATCATCTTGCGAAACAAATCCGATTTTTCGCTTCATTGCATTGGAGAAAGGCTTCCCGTTGTATGTTATGCTTCCACTAAGCTTGCCACCAAGTTTTCCTCCTAATGCAGTTAACAGAGTTGTTTTGCCACTGCCTGATGGACCTAACATGGCTAGCATTTCACCTGGTAAAACCATGCCTGTAATTCCTTTCAAAATCAATTTTTCTTCTCTTTTTGCACCCTTTTGACATAACCCTTGTTGTTTAATGAGTCCAACCTTGTAGCCAATGTCCTCAAACTGTACAAAGGATCAAATGTTATAGATATACTTATAAAATTGAATAGCCTATGGCATGAAGAATGGTGGTACATTAAGATGGTTCATGAGGAATTAGTCAGGTGCCAGTATCCCAAAAGAATGACAATAAAGTGTGTCAATATCCCGAAAAAGTGATAACAAAGTATATCAATAAGTTTATCATGTCCTCGAAAGAATAAGGATAGAATTCTAAATTCCGAATACCCTTACTGTACCAAAAAAAAAAATAAAGATGATTCAACTAATCCTATACAAATGGAGAAATTGGATCCTATAAATATAACAAGAGAAAAATTTTAAAAAAATAATTATATACCTTCAAAGTAACTGGAGGATTAGCTTTATTGAAAATAGCGGCTGCATCAAGATCTTCCTTTTCCGTTTGTGATTCTAGATCTGCCATCTCCATGAGCTTTTGCTAGTAATAAACACAACTTTTTCTTCTCTTTCAGTCGTAACTTACGTCAAGGTTCATAAATTAAGCACGTTGGAGCGTATCCAATCAATAGCTTTGATTGGTGGGGTTGATCTATGCGTAAATTAATTTAATTAATGGTCTATATGATAAGTGATTGTTGAAGAGGGACAGAGAGTACATAACACGAAAGTGTGTGTATTGTATTTGTAACAAATTAAAATAGGTTGCAGAAAAGAGTGAAAAGACTGGTTCATGCGAGAGTGATGAGAGAGGGGTTAGCCGAGTAATTAAGGGGTTGAACTAATCACCTAATTTATAGTATAGGGATAACAATTGTCAAATCCTTTCAGTGATAGGAAATTTTCTATTGCTCATTATCGTAAACCTATTTTGATTTAACTATCAATGTGAGCTACCAGCTGATCGCTAATAAATGTTAACTCATAAGTTCAATAAAATTTTGGTTATTGTTAATATTAGTATATATGTTTAATAATAATTAATTTTAAATATCTTATAATAATTTTTTTAGTTATATATATTATTTTAAAATATTATATTATTAGAAGCCGTGTGCATGTTGCACGGCTTCAATGATGAAGCCGTGTGCAACATGCACAACATGGCTTCATTGAAGCCGTATGCTAAACAACACGGCTTCAGTGATGAAGCCGTGTGCTAACAACACGGCTTCAATGATGAAGCCGTGTGCTAACAACATGGCTTCATCATGGAAGCCGTGCGTTATGAACACGGTTTCATTATCCCATGTGTATTTTTTCTTGTTTTAGTTTCTTCCTATTTTGTATTTATTTATAAAAATTTTGTGTTCTTATTTTATTTCATTAACCAAACATGGTTTATATAATACACCAGTCCCTGACTATAAGGGAATTTACATGGAATAATCCCATTGATTTTGGGACTACAAAATAAGAAATAAATATAAAATAGGAAGACACTAAAACAAGAAAAAATACATACGGTATAATGAAGCCGTGTTGATAACACACGGCTTCCATGATGAAGCCATGTTGTTAGCACACGGCTTCATCATTGAAGACGTGTTGTTAGCACACGGCTTCATCACTGAAGCCGTGTTGTTAGCACACGGCTTCAATGAAGCCATGTTGTGCATGTTGCACACAGCTTCATCATTGAAGCCGTGCAACATGCACACGGCTTCCAATACACCCCCTCAAGTTGGAGCATGGAGATTTTGAATACCCAACTTGCCAACTAAAAACTGAAACTGTTGCTTGCCAAGAGCTTTAGTAAACAAATCAGCAACTTGATGGCACGAAGTAATGAACCAGGTAGTTAACGAGCCTCGCTGAATACAATCTCTAACAAAATGACAATCAATTTCAATGTGCTTTGTTCTTTCGTAATAAACTGGATTGTTAGCAATATGCATGGCAGCTTGGTTATCACAGTACAAGTGAGGAGAAGAACACTACTAGAAAACAGGGTTTTAGCGACGGATTTTTCCGTCGCTAAAGCCCTGAATTCCGTCGGTAATAAAATTACCGACGGATTGCCGACGGAAAATAATCCGTCGGTAAAATCCTCGTCGCTAATTATTACCGACGGGATTTTCAAAATCCGTCGATAAATTAGCGACGGAATTACCGACGGAAACAATTCCGCCGGTAATTGTATTTTTATTAATTTATTAAATTTTTAAATTTTTTATTAAAATTTTGAATTTAAACTATTGAAAATTATTAAATTTTTATATTATTTCACCTGTTGAAAATTATATAAACATTCATTATAATAAAAAATAAAATAATTAAATAAAAAAATTAATTCATTATAAATTAATTTTATAAAATAAAAAACTGTTAAAACAATCATAATGTTTACATATACACAAAATATAATGAATATTCTAAAAATTTACTACACAATCAATCTTAAAAGATTTTATTCGGATCGCATTTTACTTCAGAAGTTCCAAACTCTTAGCAATGTTGTAATTATATCTGCCACTGCCTTATTTCCTGAATAAAAATACTTGTATATTAGTTAATTGAAATATCAAATTACAAAAAATACAAAATAAAAAATATATAAAAAAATATTAAAAAGTACACAATTTTATTATATAATTTTTGTGAGAATTATTTTTAAATATAATTTTGAATTTCTAATAAAGTATACATATTTCACCATTTAATTAATTAATTTTGTAATTGGACGGGGCGACCTTTAGTAGATGGTGTACTCTGATGAAAATCTCCTCGTCCAGTACGACCTCTAACAGGGGTCCCTCTACCTGCTCCACCTCGTCTAGGATGTCTCATATCTAAGAAAATACATTTTTTAATATTATTTCTTTTTTTATCACACATAAATTTATATCACATTTTTAAAATTTATATCACACATTTTTAAATAATACAAATATATAGACTAAACAAACAAATTACGAGGATTCTTGTGAGACCCGCAACACGTGGC